>MDKH01027910.1:0-11779 GCA_005239495.1 Nicotiana undulata
CCCTCGGCTCAGAACAAGGAAAACACAAGGTGGAATCTCCCGGGATACCGTCCCGTAGTTCCATATAATTATGTAGTACAGGGGGATCTCCCGGAATACGTTCGCTAGTCCCAATTTAAATATGCAGTACAGGGGGATCTCCCGGAATAAGTCTGTAGTCCGAAGATAAATATGCAGTGCAGGGGGATCTCCCGGAATATGTCTGTAGTCCAAATTTAAATATGTGATGAAAGATAAAAGAAAGGTATGGCATCATTTTATACAGTTCATCTAATCACATGTAAGGAAAAGCAGTAATCTAACTAAGCATGGCGCACAAAGTGTCAAATAGGCAATTGAATATCAAACATGTAAGCATGCTTTCCTACTCTAAGTTAAACAATTTAACAGATTAAAGCAATTTAATAAGAGAAAATAATTTATGATTTTCGAAAGAAAAATGGGGTTTTTGCAATAACGGCCCGTGTACGTACTTGTCACCTCACGTACACGACGCCCACACAACAACTATTATCAAACATCCTAAGGGGGAAGTCCCCAACACAAGGTTGGCAAGCCACTTACCTCAACCACTCAAATCAAACCGCATTATTTCCATGAGTACCCGACTCCAAATGACCCAAATCTATTCAAATTAATTGCATAATGTAAATATAACTTTAAGTAACTAATTAATTCGAAGCTAAAACGTGAAATTAGAAAAATTGTCCCAAAAAATCCCCCAGGCACACGCCTCGGAATCGGGTAAAATTTACAAATTATGAACACCCGTTCACTCACGATCACACTCGAACAAAAATCATCAAAATCCGATGTCAAAATCTCACTCAAAACTTGGTTTTCAATTGGGGAACTTTTTTCCCATTTTCAAACTTTTACCCTCAAATTCCTTAATTAGAAGAGGAAAACAACAATAGATTAGAGTATTATGATCAAATTAGAGTTAGAATTCGTTACCCAATGATTTTCCTTCAAAATCTCTTGAGAAATCGTTTCCCACCGAGCTCCAAATCAATTTTAGTGTTATGAAATTTCAAACCCTCGAATTCTCTATTTCTGCCCAGCGTTTCCGCATCTGCGGATCATGGGGCCGCACCTGCGGAAAAGTCATCGCAGGTTCGAAAAATCACTTAAAGGGCTGGGTCCGAACCTCCGACCCCTGGACCGCATCTCCGGACACCCAGTAGCATCTGCGAGCCCAGCCAACCCTGGCCATTTACCGCATCTGCGCAAACACCTACTGCACTTGCTTGTCCGCACCTGCGGACTCCCCTCCACAGGTGCAAAACACCTGAACCAGCAACATCAAATTTTGCCTATGTCTAATTTCCTTCCCGTTGAGCATCCGAAACACACCCGAGGCCCCCGGGACCTCAACCAAACCTACCAACAAGTCCTATAACCTCATTCGAACTTAGTCGAGCCTTCAAACCACATCACATAACACCAAAAGCAAGAATTAAACATGGATTCAAGCCTAAGAACGTAGCATTTTTTCGAAATCTACAAACGATGCCGAAACACGTCAAAACTAGTCCGAATGACCTCAAATTTGACACAAAAGCCACAAATGACAATACGAACCTACAACCACTCTCGGAATTTCATTCCAAGCTCGATATCAAAATTTTCCCTATCGGCTGAAATCGCCGAAAATCTAAGTTTTGTCGATTCAAGCTTAAATCTACTACAAACCTCGAAAACACATTCCGAACGCACTCCTAACCGCAAAATTACTCAACGGAGCTAACGGAGTCAACGACATTCCATTCCGGATCCGTCTTCGCACATTTCCGACAACGGTCCAACTTTTAAGGCACATTTAGGGACCAAGTGTCCCAAAACTCTTCGAATTCCATAACTAATCACTCTGGCAAGTCCGAATAGCAGAAACAAATGTGGAGAAAACAGTTATTAGGGGATCGGGCTCTAACTCTCAAAATGACCGGCCGGGTCGCTACATGAATCAACCTAAGATAAACTATTTCTTTATTTAGCAAGGGAATCCAATTCAAGTATTTTTTCTGAAGTCATCATATGAGTAAACATTATTTTTCAAGTTAAAAAAAAATCCTAGTGTACATAAATTTATTTCATAAAAAGAGCATTAGAGATTAAAAAAATTAGAATACAAAGTAAAAAAGGTTAGTATAGTCTCAAGAATCAAAAGGCAATACAAGTGTATGGGAAAAGCACAATCAAAGCTAAATCCTTAACAAGAACAAACTTTCAAGACAATATTATAAAGAGTCAACTCTGGTATAGTGGGATTATCCTTTGTAGGTACCTCTGGAGGAATCAAAATAATATTCCTATGTCATATATTACTTGCAAATGTTAAATCAAAAGGCATGATACCGTTCGCAAGAATAACAAGTAATATACCAACAATGATTTTATTATAAGGTCATACAATTCAACTTAAATTTGATATACCTTTTGATGTGCGATGCAAGTGACATAACAATCGGAGCTGTTTTGGGGCAAAGGAGAAACAAAATATTCCACTCCATTTACTATGCGAGCAAGACTCTGAATTCAGCCTAGATGAATTACACAGTTACTGAAAAAGAGTTGCTTGCAGTGGTGTGGGCGTTTGACAAGTTCAGATCCTATCTGGTGGGGACAAAAGTCATCGTCTACACAGATCACTCAGCTATCAGGTACTTATTTGAAAAGAAAGACACCAAGCCAAGGCTTATTCTTTGGATCTTACTCCTGCAAGAATTTGACTTAGAGATCCGAGATCGAAAAGGGACAGAAAATCAAGTGGTCGATCACTTGTCCCGCCTCGAAAATCGGAGCCATGTAGCTGAGGGGGGTCCATCAAAGAAACATTCCCCGACAAGCAATTATTAGCAATCACCTCAGGTGAAGCCCCATGGTATGCTGATTATGTGAATTTTATTGCAAGTGGGGTGACACCACCGGAATTGACACCTGACAATAGAAGAAGATTCTTACATGATGTGAGGCTCTACATATGGGATGATCCATTCTTATATAGGCAGTGCGCAGTTCAGTTGGTGCGGAGATGTGTTCCTGAGGAAGAGATGAATGCAATATTACATGACTGCCATGCTTCACCATATGGCGGTCATCACGGTGGGGACATGACTGCTCAAAAAGTGCTACAATCGGGTTTCTATTGGCAAAAACTGTTTAAGGATGCACATACCTTTGTTAAAAGTTGTGACAGATGCCAAAGAACAAGAACTATCACGAAGAAGCACGAGATGCCCTGGCAAAATATCCTAGCAGTTGAGCTTTTTGATGTCTGGGGGATTGATTTCATGGGACCCTTCCTATATTCTAATGGTCACAGGTACATCCTAGTGGCGGTTGATTATGTGTCTAAGTGGGTAGAGGCCATTGCTCTTCCTACTAATGACGCAAAGGTGGTGGTAAGTTTTGTCAAGAAGCACATCTTTACACGTTTTGGGACTCCAAGGGTGTTGATAAGTGACGGTGGTACTCACTTTTGTAACAAATTGCTAAATAATGTTCTTGCGAAATATGGAGTCAAGCATAAGGTTTCTACTGCCTATCATCCCCAAATGAGTGGTCAAGTCGAAGTTTCAAACAGAGAGGTAAAGCAGATTTTGGAGAAAACAGTGAGCGGGAATAGAAAAGATTGAGCCGCGAAATTGGATGCATATCGAACTGCATACATGACCCCAATTGGGAATTATCCGTATAGGTTGGTTTATGGGAAAGCATGCCATTTGCCCGTTGAGCTTGAACACAAAGCTTATTGGGCGATTAAAAAGCTAAATATGGAGATGGACTCAGCTGGAGAAAAGAGATTGCTGCAATTAAATGAGCTTGATGAGTTTCGACTGCACGCATATGAAAATGCCAATCTATATAAAGAAAGGACGAAAATGTGTCATGACAAGCACATTAAACATCGTGAGTTCGAACCAGGCCAGTAAGTTCTCTTGTTCAATTCAAGGTTGAAGCTTTTCCCCGGAAAGCTTAAGTCTCGTTGGGCAGGTCCTTGCGTTGTGGTAAGTGTAAGGCCTCATAGAGTGGGGGAATTGCGTGATAAGAGCTCGAATGTCACGTTCTTAGTAAATGGTCAGAGAATAAAGCAATATTGGGGTGGTGACATTGCACGTCATAAGACCTAGGTGGACTTGGCCGATGCGTAACACATGTGTTGAGTCGTGCCGCGATGTTAAATCAGGCGTTTCATGGGAGGAAACCCATTGATTGTTGTACACGTCGTGCCGCGATGTTAAATCAGGCGTTGCGTGGGAGGCAACCCATGATAGTAGTATTTTGTTAACATGTTTTTGGTGTGCAGGACAGTTGTGGAGGGTGTTGAGCAAAAGCCTAGGGAATAACACAAATCTGGGAAGGTGAAAACGAGGTAAAAACTGAGTAAATTGCAAAACCAAGCTGACAAGCCTCGTAAATCATCACCGCGGCGCAACCGCTAGAAGAAGCCCTCAGAACATCGGCGCGACCACGGCAAAACAACCCCTCAGTAACTCACCACGACCGCGGTGAACCGCGACGCGACCGCGGTGAACCGCGACGCGACCGCGGTGAACCGCGACGCGACCGCGGTGAAAGACCCTCTCAAAACTTCGGCGCGATCGCGCAAAACAACCCCTCAGTAACTCACCGCGACCGCGGTGAGCCCTGTTTGCGCCCAGGTAAGTCTGCTGACTTGAATTTTTTTCGTTTTAATTCAAAAAAAAAAATTCTCCACCCTAACCCATTAACCCCACTACTCCCCATAAACCTTCCCCCTCTCCACAAGTGGTTCCGCGCAATTGGGAGGGCATGCAACATGGACCCCTCCTTCGTCTCCGACTCCGAGTGAAATCCAAGGAAGTTTCGTTACCCCTCTGTGTGTTTATTGTGATTTGTCATGAGGACATGCCATATTTTTCTGTGTGGGGTGGGAGACTTATGTGTTGTTGTTGTATGACTGTTTTGGTTAGTTGATTGTTGAATATAGATAGTTTTTAGTTGTGTTTTGTGTCACCGCCTTGGCCCGACAATGGACACCTTTCGACGGGTCTCTTGAGGGTTCAAGTCGACATAATATAAAATACAAAAAAAAAATTTGATTTTTTTAATTTTCTTTTTAGGTAGTGTAGTAAATCCCCCTTGGTTTTTCTTTTGACCACGATTCTTTTCCAAGGGTTTATCTTGAACCGGGTTAGGTAGATTTTTTTCTTCTTTTTTTTAGGAATATTAGATCTCTCTTGGGCAAAGAAGGGTAAGGGCAAGAATGCACCCCTGAGTGGATACACCTGAGAACAATCAAAACGAACTCGAGGGTGCAACGCTTAGGCTCACTTGTAGACTCTTATATCATGCCTTAATTTTGCACACTGTGTCTAACTTGAATGCTCACTTGAGAGTGTCGATGAACCAATTCGGAATGGATTATGTGCCATGTGTGTGTGAGGTAGTTACATCTTATTCTATGTCTGCATACAATACCTAGAACATGCCCTGTGTGTGTATGAAGTGAAATAGAAGTTGTTCGGTACTAGAAAGGATATAGGCAATTTTTTTTGTGAAGCCTGCATAAACGTATCTCCACCTGTAAGCAATAAACCATAGTTAACCCCTTTGATCTTATAGCCTGTTTCTTTGATAACCATATAACGATCCCCTATTTTTGTGTTTGAATAGCTTGACTGTTTGAACCGTGTACCTCCTATGAGCACTTGAAATGTTAGAAAATATATATATAAAGCAAAGTGTGGGGTGGTAGTGTGGTCGGCAAAGGAAATCATGGAAATAGACTGAAAGGTGCAATGAAAAAAAAAGATATATAAAAATAATAAAAGAAGGACAATGAAAAGATGTAGTCCTAAATATTGAGTGGCAAGGAAAAACCAGTTGCACCTAGGAAAAAGTGGGGGTGAATTATGAAACAAAGTGTGGAAGAACAAGTGGGCTGAGCACAGAAATCGGGCTGAATGTCAAAGCTAATGTATTAAAAGTGCTTAGGGAGGTTAGTCGCTATGTCCAAATGTATCCTACACGTCCCTTAGCCTACATTACAACCAAATAAAGACATGTTGATCTTAGACTGAACGACTCAATTAGTGAAGTATTACACTACGGGCAAGCCTATGGCGTATCAGTGTGACATATGAATGTTATTTGTTGAGAGTGAGTGAATTATTTCCATTTAAAGTTCATGTTCTTTCTGATTGTATATTTGTGGAACTTCTCTCAACAGTGGATGTGAGGGCATGTAATTCAGGCTGAAAAGGTAAATCCTCACCTCTGTCTGGAGTACTTTGAGTAAGCAAAAGTGTGACATGGCATGTAGAGTCTTCACTTGAGGTGTGGTTGTTGCAACACTTGGAGTGTTTCGGGTAAAATGACAGGTGTGGCATTAAGGGGTAGTGCACTAGATGATTAGGCTGAAAAGTGTGGTTTAACTGCTCGAGGACGAGCAAAGCTTTAAGTGTGGGGTGTTGATAATAGGTAAATTATACTATAATTATGCCCCTAATGGACCACATTTTGTGTTGCTTTTAATGTGAATATTGATAACAAAATGCTCCGATGAGTGATTTTCATGCGTTGCAGGTTATATCTCACAAGAAGAGTAATTTGGAGCAATTTTGGAGTCAACCATGGAAATAGGAGACCAATCACATAACACCCACGAAGTGCACCAGAAATTAAGCGAAACAGGATCTGGAGACAGGTCACCGCGACCGCGGTGGAAAGAACTAGAATCAGAGAGGTTGGCCTGGCGCGGTCCTGGCGCGACCGCGGCGCGACAGCGGTGAAACGCGGAAATTCCAGGGACTAAAGTGCAAACACGGGATGTTATTGCCCCAAACCCTATATAAGCATTAGAAGTCCGCCCAAGAGGGGGAGGAGAATTTTGGAGAGCAGCAAATTGAGGAAAAACACTTGGGAGGATCAATTCAGTCAATTCTTCCACATCTTCTCTAGTGTTCATTGATTGTATGTATCAAAACATGATAATTGATGATTGTATGAACATGTGTGGCTAAGAACCGTATTTTTCTAGGGTCATGGGTAAAACATGAAAGTTATTTTCAAAGTTTAATTTAACAAAGTTGATTTTATCATATTGGGTTGTTTATTTAATTATGTTCTTAATTATTTTACTGAGTAGCTAACAGTGAAATACCATCCACGAATCTAGAGTTGAACTCGAAAGTGGGAACTCTAGATTGCATATAGAATTAAATAGAGCAAGTTCTTGAACCCGGGCATCGGGGAACGGATTCGCAATTAGGATAGACATATACCTAATTGCCTTGCTTGGTTGAAATACAGGAAGTGCTATTGCATTTTTGTTAATCTTGGTTCCATAGACATATATGCATTAAGTTAACTTGAATAGGCGAGTAAGAATTCGAAAGATTCTTACGAGTAACATAAACCTTGTCAATCAACGATCCAGATAATTCAACTAGTTATTTTAAGCCAAGAACATAACTCGAGTGTTAAGTAGCCCGTGACCCTGGAATATTCCCTCCTATTAATTGTTAACCGAAATTGCTATTCGTTTTGGTTGATTTTTAGTTAATTAATTACTTGGTATTCCTAGGTAGCAAATTAATTCATCATATCTCTTGTGTTAAATTTCTTGAACTGATAAGTTAATTGAGTTGATTTTGTCAAAAGTTAATCATAAGTCTTCGTGGGACGATACTCTACTCACTACTTTATTACTTGATGACCACGTGTACTTGCGTGTGTGTTTGGTCGCAACAACAATTACCTCTTAGAAGGTTGGAAAGGAGACTCACCTCGTGTCGAATCTATTTCTTGGACCAAGAACGCACCCAAAACTCCGAACTCTACACCCGAGGACTCGAAACTAGCCAAATGTTATACAAATATATCAATTCATGCTCAACGCATGAAGATTCTCCTACTTATTAGTTAATTCATCATTCTTGAAGAAATCCCAAAATTCACCCCCGAGCCACACACCCGGTTTCCAAATATTCTCGAAGGAAACACTCACCCATAGCCTAAGGATCATTAATATATGATTTTTGTATGGTTTCATGGTAGACAAGTGGTGAAATTCTCTAAAATTCATCAACCCTAGGGTTCCCCCCTATAACCCTTGATTTACACTAATTAGGGTGTTAATCTACTTAGTGATTGATGTATTAAACCAACGTTGAAGTGGAAATTACTTACCTCTTAGTAGCTAGGTCGAATACCCTCTTGTGATCTCTCACAATCGCCTATGGTGAAGAAGAAATGGTAAAAAATGGCTAAGTACCGTGTTTAAAAGAGCTCACTGCCTTCAGTGATCTCGCACCTGCGGCTAGAGGACCGCACCTGCGCTCTCGCACCTGCGAAAATGAGCAAGGAGGCTGGGGGTCGCACCTGTGGAGGAAATCTTGCACCTGCGGATCCGCTCCTGCAAACCCAGGTCCGTACCTACGATCTTGGGCCTTCTCCCCTGGGGTCGCACCTGCAAGGCCTTGACCGCAAGAGCGGTCTTGCACCTGCGACCTGGGCAACCGCACCTGCGGTCACACCAGATCTGGTGCACCAGCAGCTGAAGCTGCTGGTTTTTGGCCCCGTTTGGTGTCCGGGAGGTACCTGGGCCCACCCGAGTCCCCGTGCAATTATACCAACAAGTCCTAAATCATATTACGGACTCGCTCGAGCCTTCGGAACACCCAAAACAACGCTAAAACTCAAAATCACACCTCAAAATCGCTAAAATCAAACTTAAGAACTTTAAGTTCTCGAATTCGGTTTCAATGCGCCGAACCGACCTATACTACTCGGAATGACACCAAATTTTGCAGGCAAGTCATAAATAACATAACGGAACTATTCCCGATCTCAAAATTCCTTTCGGACCTTGATAACATAAAAGCACGTTCCAAACCAAATTATGAACTTAAGGAAACTCTAATTTCGCTATTTGCCGTCGAAACGCTCCTGGGTCATCCAAAACCCATTCCGGACATACGCACCAGTCCAAAATCATCATACGAAGCTACCGGAACTGTCGAAACTCGATTCCGAGGTTGTTTGCTCAAAAGGTTGATCGAAGTCAAACTTGGCCAAAAAGGCCAACCTTAAGGAACTAAGTGTTCCTATACTGCTCTAAACACTTTTGAATCCCGAACCACCCATCCCTGCAAGTCATAAATCACTATAAGCCGCTACGGGAAGTCTTATTTAGGGGAACAGGGTCCGATTAGGCAAAACGACCGGTCGGGTCATTACAGTTTATGTCCAAGAAGAGGAGGATTGGATCCCAAGAGACATGCTTTGAAGAAGGTCCTAGCCAGTCAACTTTTGAACCAATTTGGCACCTAAAATGTGTCCAAAATTGCAGCCCATGAAGTCCTACATAAAGCCACGATTTCATAGCATAAAAAGGACTTACTTGATGTCCAAGAAGGGTACAATAGCCGTGCTAGATGTTGAGTGCAAGTTTGTGCCAAGTTGTTTGCAAATTTCCTTCAAGATTTCCAAGATTCTATCCAAGATTGGTTTGGGACTTATTTCCATATATTATGGGACTATATTTATTTCGTTCCTAGTTAGTTAAGGTTATGTTTTCCTTTTACTAAGATTTTTAGAATTACTTTCCAAGAATGACTTGGTTTTTGCTTCCTAGTATTTTCCTTTTCCTAAGGTAGTTGGACTTGTTGTCCAAAGTAGTTTAGGAATTTATTTTCTTATTTTTAGGTACAATTCCGTGACCCCTCTCTATATAAAGGGCGTCTTCTTTGTTTTAGACTTAGATTATTATAGACAATATCAATAAAAAATGTGAGATTTTCTTGCACTCTTGTGTGTGGCTACTCTTGGATTTATTCTTCAACATTTAAGACTCAACTTAAGATGGTAAGATTAAATTCTTTCGAAATCTTAGATCACTTTTAGGTATTCAAGAAAGGTGATAAGTTTAGGCCTATTGTTGTTCTTGTTATTCTAAAGGGTCGGGTTTCACAATCTATTTCTTATTTGTAAGTCTCTACCAAAGGTGATTAGTTCTGTGTTAGCTAATTGTTGTTGTTAGGATTCAACTTCAAGAATAGACTTCTTGAATTCAAGAAACTCTTTCTTGAATTCAATCTATCTTTAATTTTTCATCTTTTTTGTTTCTTTATTTTTCTTTTAGCTTCCGCGTGTTTCTTGATTTTCTTTAGTAGTTCTCGGATCCCTATCGTGTTGTTATCACATAATACCACATGTTAGGAATCCTACATGATTATTTTTTTCGGAATTCTATTAGTATAAACTTTCGGACATTGACATATAATATGTTAGCATGTAAACATATAAAAATACGTTAGGTTTTCTATTAATATAATATTATACTTTTGGGATAGAAACATATTATTAGCCATGTAATACTAATTGTTTTCTAAGATATATTTCTTACAAATCCTATTAATACTTTAATGTGAAAAGGTATTATAACATTAAACATAATATCTCATTGGACATAACTGTATAAACATATTTTTGGACTATAATACCTTTTTATGTTTTTTTTTTAATATTTCAAAATTTGTCTATTGAATTTTTATTAAAAATACGTAGTAAGGTTTAATAAAATCAATTTCATAAGAATTCTCTATATTGGCAATGCATTACCACGCTATAATGTCCAATATCAAGAAAAAATAAAATTATTAAATGGGTTGCATAAAGCGTTGCAATTGAGAAAAAACAAATATTCCCACGATAAAATATTTTTATATTATATTGAACTGCTTTTCTACTCAAATAATATTATTTTTAAAAAATCCTAGTGTACATAAATTTATTTCATAAAAAGAGCATTAGAGATTAAAAAGAATTAGAATACAAAGTAAAAAAGGTTAGTATAGTATTAAGAATCAAAAGGCAATACAAGTGTATGGGGAAAGCACAATCAAAGCTAAATCCTTAACAAGAACAAACTTTCAAGACAATATTACAAAGAGTCAACTCTGGTATAGTGGGATTATCCTTTGTAGGTGCCTCTGGAGGAATCAAAATAATATTCCTATGTCATATATTACTTGCAAATGTTAAATCAAAAGGCATGATACCGTTCGCAAGAATAACAAGTAATATACCAACAACGATTTTATTATAAGGTCATACAATTCAACTTAAATTTGATATACCTTTTGAAACAACTAAAATAACCATCAAAAAATATATCAAACCCAAGCAATAATGCTAAATTATGATATTCATTCAGAAAGATTAACACAGAAAAACCCACAAAGTCTACCAGTTAATTCCACCTTTATCCTTATTAAACATCAAAGATTAGAACTAGAGTTGCTGGAGGCAATCAATAAAGAAAACCCCTCCAAAAATAGGCGTATGCCACTACATGCAGCGCTCACACGGTATTCTTTAGTAAAAGGCGAAAGAATAGTTCGCTTTGTGCTCACTGCATGGCTGCGTGAGCTTATGGCTCCACTTGTGCTAGCATTTTAATTGTGACAAGAAGTTTGGATTTACTCTTTTTGTTTCGATGTGGGAGTCCGCACGCTTCTTGTTTTCTGCCTTACTGAACTTTGCTATGTTTGAAATTCTACATCTCAAATGAAAAGAGTAATTAATTATTAACAGTTTGAATTAGGAAGAAATTACTTTCCAATTTGAATGAGTAGTTTTTTTTTTCAATTTTTTATTTTAAAATATTTTTAGAACTCCAACTTTATTGGACCTTAATTTTCCTAAATATCTACACATCTCAGAGGCAGATCCAGGATTTTGGCGGGATGAGTGCACTATTAAGAAGAGGTGGATCAAGAATATAAAATTT
>ML291967.1:0-42360 GCA_005239495.1 Nicotiana undulata
CCATGGTTGAAATGGCACAAGTACGGCAGTGATCAGTTCCTTCAGCATGATTGAGTACGTGTATGGTCTGTGCAGATATGTGTGGGGCTTGTCGGTCGTCGTAATAGATTTTAGTCGGAATCATTCAAGTGCTATGGCCTGTCAGGTGTAGGCGGGTCCCAGAAGGGTTATGGTGGTTCAGACCACTACATAAGGAATTGCATGTATTGTGATTGTGGGAGCTCACTTGTGTGTTGCTATGGTTCTCAGGAATTGAGGTAAGTATAGGCTCTACATGATGGAGTGTGCACCCTAATATTGGTTCAGGAGTTATGATGGAATTCTCGCACTATTTCATATTGGCATGTTAGGTGCAGTTAGTAGTATGTAACTGGATGTAAGAATCAAGATTTGCGGTTTGGTGTTAACAAGGATGTCATGATGCACGGAGGAGAAAGAACAAAGGATTTAAATGATTAGAATAAACTGATATTGTCTTCAGTGTCATCTGAGTTCGGTGTTTGGTGAAAGAGGCTTTGTATCCTGGTTACGGGTCCTTGAATTGTTTTACAGCCTTAGGGTGGTCGGTGGTATGGATGTGCATACTTGTTACCTTGTGTGGAAGGTCATGGGAGCATGACCGCGAGAAGATTGCATAAGTGTGGCATGTAGTCACCTGATTGGTTGAAGAATTAGACCAAGTATAGAGGAGTGTAATATTGCTTAATTGAGAATTTATGCCTGGAAGGCGTTCGGCTCAGTTGGTTGTGGATTGTGGGGTGTTTATCTCGGCTATGATGGTTGTCCTCGTGTGTATAAGAAAAGGGAAGCGGGTTGTTTGGACCCAGGTAAGGCTATCAGCCTAGTTCAATGCGAGCAGAATCGACTTGAAGTGAGTGAATGGACTTAAACAAGATTTTGGGCTTCATGCGAGTCAGAGGTGTTCATTTCAGTATGGCACTCCTCAAGGAGGGGTATTGGGATATCAGGTGTTGTCCCGTCTTCGTCAAATTCATGTGATAATGTGATTGTGCCGTGTGAGTTGTGAAACGGCTTGATAATTTCTTATGTGTTGAGGTTCCGCGTAGTGACGAGGTTATGTGAGCAGGATGGCTCCTGAGATTCAGATTATATATCGCACCTAAGTCGTGCTGGACTTTTTGTAGCATATGGTTCTATCAATCTCCCCAGAATGGTATTATGCACTTAGCGTGCTTGTGACCGATATTCAGTGATTTGTAATAGTGAGCAATTCAACTTCGTGTATATTTCTTTATGTAAATCTTATGATGGGATGGGGTGGCACGCCGCCACGGGTATGTTATTTGGATCGGGTTGCACGCCGTAACAGTGTGATGTTGAGCAAGGCTCCTGTAATTATTTTCTTGTGTTTTACTTCATAATTTTCTGAGGGAAGTTCATATTAGTTGCGTGAGTTGAGTAGTCCCTTCCGGAGTCATTTCCTTGTGTGTTGTGTTCGAATTGTGGCCTATTGGCGCATTGTGGCATCGTGTGAGGCTAATGGTCGTGTTTGGGGTGATTGGTTGTCTCAGCAGTTCATACTGGGTGAGACAAAATTTATAAATCTAGGATCGGTGTGATAAGACTATGCAAGTATATTACAGGACAATCACCATCATTGGTTGTAATGGGATGATGATCTTAGTCAGGAGGAAGGATTTCAATGTTTAGTTAACTCTGCAGTTGGTTAGGAATTTCTACACATTTCCTCCGTTGTGGTGGTATCGTCAGTATTATAGCAGGATGTATGTGTGTATCTTATAAGGTTCTTTGAGAGCATCAAATTCGTAGAATTCTGGCTATTAAGGTTTAGGGAGCGTCATTTTGGTCAGATGATGGATTATGCGGTGTATGATGCTGATTCAGCAAGGATACGCAGTTGTGTTCTGGTGCCTTGTGTGGTAGTTGTTGCGGTGTTCACATATTAGAAACATGCATGGCAGAGAATTTCAAGTGCTGGACCTAGGGTCTGAGTTAATTATATGGATAAAAGGGAATACCTTCAGATTTTATCAAGCTAATGTGCTCAACTGGGTTGTGGTAGCACGAGCAGGTGCACGAGGTGTTAAACAGTGATTTCAGATAATTTTGGGGCAGTTCTTGGCACGTTCGAGGACGAACGTCTGTTTAAGTGGGGGAGAATGTAACTACCCGACCGGTCGTTATGAGCTCTAGCGCATCGTTCAGCAGTTGAAAGTCATGAACAACTTCATTTCGGGTATTATGACTTGTGTGTATGGTCAGAGTTGAAATTCAGGAGGTTCGGAGTTAAATTGAAAGGAAAATTCTCATTTCAGAAGCCTTAAGTTGAAGAAATTGAGTAAGACTGGAATTTTGAGTAAACGACCTCGGAATGTGGATCTGAAGGCTCCAACAGGTTCGTATGATAATTTCGGACTTGGGCGTATGTCCGTAACGGGGTTTGGATAACCCGTGAGCGTTTCGGCGTGTATTGTGGAAGTTAGTATTTTAGAAGAATTTCATAAATTTGGGTTGCAAAGCATTTTAATGTTATAGATGTCCGTTGGGGATTCCGAGTCTGGGAATAGCTTCGTATGGTGATTCTGGAGTTGGGAGCGCGATCGAAAGTGAATTCGGATGTCCGTAGGTCATTTTGAAGTCATTGGCTAAAGATAGAAATTTGAAGGTTTTTGAGAAAATCCGGCCGGAAGTGGAAATTTTGATATCGAGGTCGGAATGCGATTCCGAAAGTTGGAGCAGGTCTGTAATGTCGAATGTGACTTGTGTGCAAAATTTGGGTTCAATCGGACGTGATTTGATAGGTTTCGGCATCGGATGTGAAAGTTAGAAATTTCAAAGTTCATAAAGTTGAATTCTTGCGCGATTCGTGTTTTGGGCGTTGTTTGATTTTTTTTGAGGCCTCGACTAAGTCCGTGATATGTTTCCAGACTTGTTGGTACATTCGGACGAGGTCCCGATGGGCTCGGGTGAGTTTCGGGGTGGTTTTAGACCATTTCTAGGCCATTTATAACTGCTGGTTTTTGGTTACAGCAGTGTTCTACGTGATAGCGGGGAATTGGTCGCGATCGCGGTGAGTAAAATGTGAGAAACGGGTTAGTGAATCGCGATCGCGGAAAGCCTTTCGCAATCGCGTAGAGTAAATGTTCTTCTGCACTGACTCGACTTCGGAGGCTCATATCTCACAATCTACAAATACTTTTGAGATGGTATAAAATGAAAGTTGTAGCCCTTTGTGTCTAGTGTCTAGAAAGGTAAACCATTCATGATTTGGATTTGTGTACAAAGTGATATGGGTGTTACACTACAGGGTGTCCGGGAAGATGAAGAAGAAAGTTGTGTTGCACATGGGCTGACTTTGCCAGATTATATCTAGAAATCTATAAGGAATTGGGAGATGACAACCACATGGAAGTTGTATATCTTTGAGTCTAGGTTTCATAACATTTAACCATTTGTCATTTGGAGTTGTGTGAAAAACGTTATGACTATTCTACTGGAGGCTGTCCGGGCAGGCTGGGCAATTGTTCTCCGCGATCGCGAAGAGCAAATTTTGGGCTTAAAAATTGTTCTCCGCGATCGCGAAGCATTTTCCGTGATCGCGATGAGTAAATACCTGGGCAGAATGATATTTTAGCGGGTTTAGCTCATTTTTCTTCATTTCTTCACTTGGTTGGGGCGATTTTGGAGGATTTCAAAGGGTGATTTTCATCAAGCATCAAGAGGTAAGTGGTTCCTTCTCATTTCCAAGTTAATTCAAGGTTTATACATGAGATTAAACATGAAAAATTGTGGGAAAATTGGGATTTTTTTAAGAAAACCTAGAATTGATAAAATTTGATTTTATCCATGAATTTGAGCATGAAAATTGTAACAAATTGTATATTTGAGTTAGTAAAGTTATGGGTAGAATTTATATCCGAGAAATTTCGGAATCCGGGCACGTGGGCCTGAAGGCATTTTGGTCAATTCCTTGATTGGAGTTGGGAAATTATATAATCTGAATTTTTAGCAAATATTAGAGTATACTTTCATTGAATTATCGTTATTTGGATATTTTGGGGGCGTTGCGCATCCATTGGAGTCGTCGTAGAGGCTTGGAAGCCGGGTATGGATCTTCAGAGCGAGGTGAGTCTCCCTTCTAACCTTGTAAGAGGGAATTGTCCCCATAGGTGTTCTATGTGTTGTGTGTAATTGTTTGTGGGGGCTACGTACGCACCAAGTGACGAAAGTACGTGTGTAGCGGCTATTATTTCTATGTCCGCGTAGTTATGCCCCACATCATGCTCTTTTTTCTACTCGTAATGAACTATATGTTATGAGCCCTGATTATATGTGTAGTTTTTGTTCCTCTGACATTTATGGAATTTAAATAATAGAAAAGAAATTATTTTACGGAAAGCAATATATAAAAAATAAAAAAAAGAATTGTGCCATGTCGTGAGATTTTAGGGCCACAACATGGCTTATACTCTTTCTTGCAAATGACATATATGCTATGAACTCATGATTTTGCGTGATATTACTTTTCTCTGAGATTTTATGGAAATTGTTGAATTGAAAGGAATTGGTTATGGAAAGTAAGTTTTATATGTTATTGTGTGTGCATGTGACCACTTCACAATTTATATTCCGCGAGCGATGTGTGATTTCCCCCACTTTCATGGGAGCGGGCCGTACGCCACGGCGGATTGGAAGGTGCACTTTTGGGACGGGCCGATCGATCCTCGACAGTGCACAGAGATGATATAATTGAGAATGCACTTTTGGTACGGGACGGTCGATCCCCGGAAGTGCATGGACGAAGTTGTACTATGTTATGATATGGTTACATTGAAAGACGCTTTTATGGTTTGGGCCGTTCGATCCTCGGCAGTGCGCAGACATGACTATGGTAAGCATGCACTTTTTGGACGGGCCGGTTGATCCCCGGCAGTGCATAGCTATTTTTCCTTTTGACTCCGGCCGGTTGTCTTATTCGTGTGTGCGCATGATTATTTGGCATTGTTTCATGGTTATTGACTTGTATTGGATATTTGGGGAAAAGAAAGTGGCCATTGTTATCGTTCCAATATTTACTTGGATTTCTGTGCTCTATATATAATTGCTACTCACTGTCTTACATGTCTTCCGCTTTTATTCGTTTTATCATTGTTATATCAGACTGTTGGACCTTAGTGAGTGTCAAGTCGACCTCTCGTCATTACTTCTTCGAGATTTGACGGGATACTCACTGGGTACATATATGTATATGTACTCATGCTACACTTTCTGTGCATTGTGTTGCACAGGTACCTTTATAGTACAGTGATCGATTTGTGGACTTATACGGGCTGCATTCATCCAGAGGCATTCCACAGCTGCCGGAGTCTCCCTTCCGTGTACTTACATTTTATATTTATTGCCTTTGTTCAATTTGGTTTTCGGACAAGCGTTGTATAATTGTATAAATTCTTAAAAAATTTTGATGGACTTGTGTCACCGGGTTCTAGGGATGTCTTGGTATTTCTTTTTTTTTTTGAATTAAGTTGGATTCTTGCCGTATTTAAATTATGAAATTTATTTATTTAATAATGAAAATGCAAGAAGAGGCATCGATTCTAAAATGTTAAACAGGAAAGTGTTCCAACTGATTAAGGGGTCGGCTTGCTTGACAGTGGTGTCCGGCACCATCACAGCCCATAGGTTTTGGGTCGTGACACGGGTCATGCCATTCGGTCTAAAGAACACTAGGGCAACTTATATGAGGGCCATGACCGCCATTTTCCACGACATGATGCATCAAGAGATTGAAGTGTATGCGGATGATGTGATTATTAAATCCAGGACGCAAGAGGACCATGTACAACATTTGAGAAAATTCTTTAAACGTCTGCGTAAATATGATTTGAAATTGAATCCATCCAAGTGTGCCTTCGGAGTTCCATCCGGGAAGTTGCTAGGATTTATAGTCAGCCGACAGGGCATTGAGCTGGACCCGACGAAGATAAAATCTATTCGGGATCTGCCACCTCCAAAGACAAAGAAAGAGGTAATGAGTTTGCTGGGTAGGTTGAATTACATCAGCAGGTTCATCGCTCAGTTGACATCCACATGTGAGCCTACATTCAAGTTGTTGAAGAAAGATGCAGCGATTAAATGGACGGACGAATGCAAAGATGCTTTCGACAAAATCAAAGAATATATGTCGAATCCGCCAGTATTAGTCCCACCGGAATCAGGAAGGCCTTTATTCTTATACTTGACGGTGTTGGAAAATTCCTTCGGGTGTATTCTTGGGCAGCATGATGCAACCGGGAAGAAGGAACAAGCCATATATTACCTAAGCAAGAAATTCACAAGCTATGAGGAAAAGTATACGTTGCTGGAAAGAACTTGATGCGCTTTAACTTGGGTTGCTCAGAAGCTCCGGCATTATTTGTTGGCTTATACCACCTATATCATCACTAGGATGGACCCTTTGAAGTATGTATTCCAAAATCCAATGCCCACCAGGAGATTAGAAAAGTGGCAAATTTTGCTCACCGAATTCTACATAGTCTATGTCACCCACACGGCAATGAAAGCTCAAGCCTTGGCGGATCACCTGGCAAAAATCCTATCGACGACGACTATCAGCCTCTAATTACTTACTTCACAGACGAGGAAGTCAATTCAGTGGAGATAATTCCCGAAGACGCTAATACTTGGAAAATGTTCTTTGATGGGGCCGTAAAAGCAAAAGGTGTCGGGATTAGGGCAATCTTGATTTCGCTCACCGGGCAACACTACCCGGCCACCGCCCGTCTTCGTTTTTCTGTATA
The DNA here is from genome assembly GCA_005239495.1 of Nicotiana undulata. NCBI lineage: Eukaryota > Viridiplantae > Streptophyta > Magnoliopsida > Solanales > Solanaceae > Nicotiana > Nicotiana undulata. The sequence continues at coordinate 6,783 of ML291967.1, forward strand.
ATACTGCTGAATATGAAGCCTGCATAATGGGCATGAATATGGCAATTGACATGGATGTAGAGGAATTATTAATCATGGGAGATTCTGACTTGATCGTCGAGCAAGCTCAACGATAATGAGAAACCCGAGATGTTAAACTCCTTCCATATAGACAACATGTGGAGGATCTAGGCAAGCGGTTCAAAGCTGTCGAGTTCAGGTATATCCCTCGATGCCACAATGAGTTAGCTGATGCACTAGCCACCTTGGCCGCAATGCTGCCATACCCGGGTAATGCCCACATTGACCCCTGGAGATTCAAATACGGGAAAGACATGGTTATTGCAACATGGTCGAAATAGAGCCCGATGTTCAGCCATGGTATCATGATATCAAAAGATTCTTAAAAACAAAGGAATATCCGGAGCAGGCCAACGGGGACCAGAAGAGAACCATCCGAAGGCTCGCCGACAGTTTCTTCCTAAGTGGGGAAGTACTATATAAAAGGACTCCCGATCTGAACCTATTGAGGTGTGTAGATGCTAAAGAAGCTGGGAAGATTATGAACGAGGTGCATTCAGGAGTATGCGGCCCCCACATGAATGGGTACGTCCTCGCAAAGAAAATCTTGCAGGCAGGATATTATTGGATGACCATGGAGAAAGATTGCTTCAGCTTCGTCCGGAAATTCCATGTGTCAAATACATGGCGATTTGATCTATGCACCACCTTCAGAATTGCATCCCATGTCAGCACCCTAGCCGTTTTGTAGCATGGGGAATGGATGTCATTAGGCCGACTGAGCCAAGAGCCTCAAACGGGCACAGATTTATCCTAGTTGCTATCGACTATTTCACAAATGGGTCAAGGCAGTCACATTCAAAGCTGTCACTAAGAATGCAGTGGTGGATTTTGGTGCACTCCAATATCATTTGTCGTTTTGGTATCCCAAAAACTATCATTACCGACAATGCCACAAACCTGAACAATAACTTGATGAGGGAGGTATGTGAAAAATTCCAAATCACACACCGCAATTCCACCCCTTACCGGCCCAAAGCTAATGACGCCGTTGAAGCAGCAAAGAAAAACATCAAGAAAATTCTCAGGAAAATGATTCAGACTTCCAGGCAATGTCGCGAGAAATTGCCCTTTGCATTATTGGGATACCGCACGACCGTGCCTACATCGATCGGAGCTACGCCCTATCTACTGGTTTATGGCACTGAAGCCGTAATACCCGTAGAAGTTGAAATTCCTTCCCTTCAGATCATTGTCGAAGCAGAAATTGAGGATGACGAATGGGTCAAAACTTGTTTGGAACAGTTAACCCTGATTGATGAGAAAATAATGGTCGTGGTTTGCCACGGGCAGTTGTACCAACAAAGAATGGCCCGCTCCTACAACAAGAAAGTGCGGCCTAGGAATTTCGAAGTGGGGCAACTTGTCCTAAGACGTATCCTCCCACACCACGAAGAGATGAAAAGAAAATTCGCCCCGAATTAGAAAGGTTCGTACATCATAAGAAAACTACTACCAAAAGGAGCATTGTACTTGGGGGAAATCGAAGGAAATGACCCTGAAACCATTGTCAATGCAGATGCAGTCAAAAGGTACTATGTTTGACCTTTTCATAATATCGATGTTCCTGATCGAAATGACGAAGGTTTTCATTCACGCTACTCCAAACACTACCCAAATTTGTAAACCCTTTGAGCCGGTTAATTTTCTTTGATCACCCTCTTTGTAACCTGAAAGTATTGTTAAAAAAATGAAAACAGAAGAAAAATCAAAACAAAAACCAAAACAAAATATTTCCCTAAACTACGTTCGACTTGATTCCGAAAGGATACATAGGCAGCCTCTCCCTAGGGTTCAGTCACACCAAAATAAAATTCAACATTTTCCCAAGAGTTTAAACTGGGGCAAATGTTATGTTTTCGCCTAAAAAGTTCCAAAGTTGTAACTTAATCCAAATTCTTTCTACCCAAAATCCTGTTCAAGTCGTTCCGATCAATTGGAAAAGATGTCTAGAGTTGGAGGATGCAGATGTTTGAAGCTGATACGAGCAATGAGAGAAATTAAAATGAGAGAGACTTATAGGCAAAAACCCACACGGGCATCGTGAGGCGACGGTAAGCAGAGAAAATGAAATGAGAGAGTCTTGTTAGTGAAAACTCGCAAAGAGCACTACAAGGCGATGGTAAGAAGAGAAATGAGAGAGGTTAGTTGGCGAAAACCCGCAAAGGGCGCCACTAATCTAAAATGATAATGGATCACTGACATGGACATAGTCCGGGGCAAGGTTTCTCGATCTCGAGGTGATAGTTGTGATGAATTTCTGAGAGTCCGACGGTTTACACGGATCAAGCATCCAGTCCAAAAGGCATGTCATGTTCATTGAAGTCCACATGCACTCCAGATAAGTACTTCCTTCCTCCCCCCCGAAAGGGATATCTTTCGTTTAAATTCATTGTCCATTCTGTCATTTATTTTCTTTCGAATCCCTTTCGGTGTAACTCTGTTTCCGAAACTAAGGCAAAGAACGAATGGCAAGACTTTACAGGGTTCTCATTTGACACGGGCTAATATGCAAAAGGCACCCAGCCTCGTCAGAGGCATCAAGTCAATCCCGACAGGCCTTAGCAGCCGACGCTCCAAACTCAAAACCTTTGAAAAGAGAAAATCAAATCAAAGTGCCTATAAAGGCAGAGGAAATTGAAAGGTGGAGTCCCACGTGACTAACCATCTCGGCAAAAGTTTGAAAAGCCGAAGTACTCCAAGTGCTCCGAAGCAGAAATGGAAGGCCGATAAAGGCAAAAATAAAATCGGAAAGGTTAAGTCCCACGCGACTAGCCGTTGTGGCAAATCTAAGGAGCCTAAATTTTACCGACGCTCCGGAAACACAAAAATAAGTGAAAGGCCTACAAAGGCAGAATAAAGTTGAAATGTCAGGTCCCATGTGACCGATCACCATGATAAAATCTTGAAAGCCAGGGTCCCCGGGTTTAGAAATGAAATCCAATCCCCAGCAAACAACCAAGCGGGTGAGATCTTCGTCAAACGGGCTGAGATCAAGCAGTTTGAAATAATCAAGGCCGCAAAACCAACCACTAGTTCAAACTAACAAATTGTTCTTTGTTTGAAAATACGAAACATGTACAACTCAAAAGTAACCGTGCAAGAAGCAGGTGCAACCAGAAGGAATTGCGCAAGAGCTAGAAGGAGCTCTGCAACATTGACTCTAAAGAAAGTGAAGTTTCCTCCAAAAATCTTTTCCCGCATGCATAAAAACTAAATTAAAAAAAAAGAAAGAAAAAAACAGAGAAAAAGGAAAGAAAAAAAGAAGAACCGAAGTTGAAATTGATTCAAACCTAAAGTAGTATAGGGCCTCCAATCCCCAACTACACCTTTTCCAACATAGGGAGTGTATACCCTCTGTTGGAATACAAATCAACTAGGGATTGTCTACCCTATGTTGGAATACAAATCAACTAGGGATTGTCTACCCTATGTTGGAATACAAATCAACTAGGGATTGTCTACCCTATGTTGGAATACAAATCAACTAGGGATTGTCTACCCTATGTTGGAATACAAATCAACTAGGGATTGTCTACCCTATGTTGGAAAATCATCAACTAGGGAGTGTATACCCTAGTTGATGCCAACATAGGGTATACAATCCCTAGTTGATTTTATTTTCCAACATAGGGTATACACTCCCTAGTTGATGCCAACATGGGTATACAATCCCTAGTTGATGATTTTTTCCAACATATGGTATACAATCCTTAGTTGATTTTGTTTTCCAACATAGGGTATACACTCCCTAGTTGATGCCAACATAGGGTATACACTCCCTAGTTGATGATTTTCCAACATAGGGTATACACTTCCTAGTTGATGCCAACATAGGGTATAGACTCCCTAGTTGATGATTTTTCCAACATAGGGTATACAATCCCTAGTTGATTTTATTTTCCAACATAGGGTATACACTCCCTAGTTGATGCCAACATAGGGTATAGACTCCCTAGTTGATGATTTTTCCAACATAGGGTATACAATCCCTAGTTGATTTTATTTTCCAACATAGGGTATACACTCCCTAGTTGATTCCAACATAGGATATACACTCCCTAGTTGATGATTTTGCTAACATAGGGTATACAATCCCTAGTTGATTTTATTTTCCAAGAGAGGGTATACACTCCCTAGTTTATGCCAACATAGGGTATACACTCCCTAGTTGATGATTCTTTCCAACATAGGGTATAAAATACCTAGTTGATTGTATTTTCCAACACAGGATATACACTCCCTAGTTGATGACAACATAGGGTATACACTCCCTAGTTGATGATTTTTTCCAACATAGGGTATATAGTGCCTAGTTGATTTTATTTTCCAACATAGGGTATACACTCCCTAGTTGATAATTTTTTTCAACATAAGGTATACAATTCCTGTTGATTTTGTATTCCAACATAGGGTATACACTCCCTAGTTGATGCCAACATAGGTTATACACTCCCTAGTTGATGCCAACATAGGGTATACACTCCCTAGTTGATGATTTTTCCAACATAGGGTATACATTCCCTAGTTGATTCCAACATAGGGTATACACTCCCTAGTTGATGCCGACATAGGGTATACACTCCCTAGTTGATGATTTTTCCAACATAGGGTATACATTCCCTAGTTGATTCCAACATAGGGTATACACTCCCTAGGTTATGATTTTTCCAACATAGGGTATACAATCCCTAGTTGATGCCAACATAGGGTATACAATCCTTAGTTGATGCCAACATAGGGTATACACTCCGTAGTTGATGCCAACATAGGGTATACACTCCCTAGTTGATTATTTTTCCAACATAGGGTATACAATCCCTAGTTGATTTTATTTTCCAACATAGGGTATACACTCCCTAGTTGATGCCAACATAGGGTATACAGTCCCTAGTTGACGATTTTTCAAACATAGGGTATATAATCCCTAGTTGATTTTGTTTTCCAACATAGGGTATACACTCCCTAGTTGATGATTTTTCCAACATAGGGTATACAATCCCTAGTTGATTTTGTTTTCTGACATAGGGTACAGACTCCCTAGTTGATGCCAACATAGGGTATACACTCCCTAGTTGATGATTTTTCTAAGATAGGGTATACACTCCCTAGTTGATGCCAACATAGGGTATACACTCCTTAGTTGATGATTTTTCCAACATAGGGTATACACTCCCTAGTTGATGCCAACATAGGGTATACACTCTCTAGTTGATGATTTTTCCAACATAAGGTATACAATTCCTAGTTGATTTTGTTTTCCAATATAGGGTGTACACTCCCCAGTTGATGCCAACATAGAGTATATATTCCCTAGTTGATGGTTTTTCCAACATAGGGTATACACTCCCTAGTTGATGCCAACATTGGGTATACACTCCCTAGTTTATGATTTTTCCAACATAGGGTATACAATCCCTAGTTTATTTTATTTTCCAACATAGGGTATACACTCCCTAGTTGATGCCAACATAGGGTATACATTCCCTAGTTGATGATTTTTCCAACATAGGGTATACAATCCCTAGTTTATTTTATTTTCCAACATAGGGTATACACTCCCTAGTTGATGCCAACATAGGGTATACATTCCCTAGTTGATGATTTTTCCAACATAGGGTATACAATCCCTAGTTGATTTTGTTTTCCAACATAGAGTATACACTCCCTAGTTGATGCCGACATAGGGTATACACTCCCTAGGTGATGATTTTTCCAACATAGGGTATACAATCCCTAGTTGATTTTGTTTTTGGATATAGGGTATACACTCCCTAGTTGATGCCAACATAGGGTACACTCCCTAGTTGATGATTTTTCCAACATACGGTATACACTCCATAGTTGATGCCAACATAGGGTATACACTCCCTAGTTGATGATTTTTCCAACATAGGGTATACAATCCCTAGTTGATTCTATTTTTCAACATAAGGTATACACTCCCTAGTTGATGCCAACATAGGGTATACACTCCCTAGTTGATGATTTTTCCAACATAGGGTATACAATCCCTAGTTGATTCTATTTTTCAACATAAGGTATACACTCCCTAGTTGATGCCAACATAGGGTATACACTCCCTAGTTGATGATTTTTCCAACATAGGGTATATAATCCCTAGTTTATTTTGTTTTCCAACATAGGGTATACACTCCCTATTTGATTCCAACCTAGGGTATACACTCCCTAGTTGATTATTTTTCCAACATAGGGTATACAATCCCTAGTTGATTTTGTTTTCCAATATAGGGTATACACTCCCTAGTTGATGCCAACATAGGGTATACACTCCCTAGTTGATTATTTTTCCAAGATAGGGTATACACTTCCTAGTTGATGCCAACAAAGGGTATACACTCCCTAGTTGATGCCAACATAGGGTATACACTCCCTAATTTATGATTTTTCCAACATAGGGTATACACTCCCTAGTTGATGCCAACATAGGGTATACACTCCCTAGTTGATGATTTTTCCAACATAAGGTATACAATTCCTAGATGATTTTTTTTTCAATATAGGGTGTACACTCCCTAGTTGATGCCAACATAGGGTATACACTCCCCAGTTGATGATTTTTCCAACATAGGGTATACATCCCTAGTTGATTTTATTTTGGAACATAGGGTATACACTCCCTAGTTGATGATTTTTCCAACATAGGGTATACAACCCCTAGTTGATTTTATTTTCCAACATAGGGTTTCCAACCCCTAGTTGATTTTACTTTTAGGCATAGGGTATCCACTCCCTAGTCTACAATAACTCTGGGTGCACTGTTCCCGACTTTTCATCATTTTCTATAATAAAGTAGCATAGATTCCGTTGCAATAACTCACGAAATTTTCCTAGTGAAAGTTGGGGCAGAAAATTTCGTTCATCGGTTTTGTGTTTGTGCAGATTGCAATTTAGGACAATGGATTCGAGACGACCAAAAGAAGACGCCTCAAGTCAGAATAAAAGAAAAGAAGAAAAGAAAAGAGTTTAACCCCAAAGTACAGAGGCAGAAAAGATGTGGCCGCTCAAGACAAAATTGAAGTCACAAGCGGTACATGTCCCTTCTTGACCCGAAAATGCTGAAAAGATTGGACCAGCACCTGCAATTGACAAACATCAAGGTCCGGATCAAGTCTGTATAAAAGCAGCCAAGACTCAAGATCAGGCTCCAGAAGACTAATAGATAGGATTCTTGTAACTCATTGTTGATGGGTTTAGTCTAGTCTTTTTCATTTTTGCTACTTTGGTGTAATAAGGAGCTCAACAACAGTAACGACAGTAACAGCAACAACCGCAGTGAAACCACAGTTACCCGGTAGTCCCAACTACCAAAACTTCCAGAACTACACTGACCTGATTTCTTTATAGCCAATGATATGTAGGCAACCTTTGAAGCAGGGTTCGGTCAAACTTTTCAAAAACGCTTCACAATGGAGTATACGAATGGGTAAAGTCGTTCATGACTGCTCACTTTGTCTTTGCCCGAAAACTCTCCGTGTTTCCGAACAAAGAGGGGCAGCTGTGAACGCGTGATTTTTTACTTACCATATAGTCCTACAAAACTCAATAAATTATTTAGTTTTATGAATTTTATTGAATTTCAGTGTTATTTGTGAATTAATTTTGCATTGCATAATCATAATTCGTCTTTTAAAAATTTATAAATGATTTAAAGTTGCATAATTAGGTGTATTAACTTAATCAATATTTAAATAATAACGAAAAATGTGATTATCTGACATGAAGTAGATTTAATATTTAATTTCTTGATTTAATTATTTTTTTAACAAATTGTGAAATTTGTCCTTTAAATGATTAGGAGTAAATTAAATGGTTTTACTCTTAATTAATTAATTTATAATTGGACAAAGACCAGGTTAGAACTAATTATTACATTTTTTAGTTTTGATTTAATTTAAATTAATTAATTGAGTTTAGATTAGCAAAAATTAGTTTAAAACGGACCTGGGCTGGAATTGCCCAGGCCCAAGCTTCTTTACCCGGTCCACACCAAGCAACCCAAGCCCAATCAACCAAACGCCTACCCGGTCCAGTCCCTACACTACCCAAACGACCCCGTTTCTACTTAAAACTAATTCTAGCCGTTGATCTTCTTAGATCCAACGGCTGGGAACTAGTTACTTAATTAGTATATATACGTTCCAAACACTCCCTACCACTCTCATTTACATAGTCTAACCCCCAATCCCCTCCGTCTCTCTCTTCTCTCTAACCTTCATGATGTTTTATACGTCAATACCACACAAAGGGGGGGGGGTGATTTGTGTGGTTTCCAATTTTCGAGTACAGTCTCTACAGAAGAACCTGGTTCTTCTTGGTGTTCCAACTTCTACAGTTTGTGGAAAAGTAATTGCAGAAATAAAAGAACACAATAATTTTACGTGGAAAGCACTTGGCTCAAAAGGTAAAAAAAAAACCACGACCTACTTCCCAGTAGGATTTTCCCAAACTCTTCACTATGTCAATGAGCCAAATAACATTTACAAAATAAACTCTTTTGTAAACCTAAGGACTAACACTAATCCCTTTGTGGCAAACTAGCCTCTAGCTAATTGCGACAAACTTCAAGTTAACTCTAACTTGAATACATTGTACCTATTACAATTGCTTCTATATAAAGCTGAAAGATACAATATGTAATCACCTACTACAAACAACTAGACTCAAAAGACAACAGATGGAACTGGTTCTTCGATCTGGTTCAAGTAGCTTTTGAGTCGCACAAGGATTCTTCACACGATTTGCTTGCAAATTTGCTGTTGTAATTTTGCTTTCAATTCTTGTTTCACTTTAGTGTTTGTGCGCCTATTATTTAGTAGGAATGCTTCAACAATTTATAGCGTCAGTAGTTGAGATGTTGTTGTTCAGTTCTGATTCAACTCTTCCTTGGTGGAAGAGTTTGTGTTTATCTCAACTTCCTTGATCTTGATTCTGTCCTACATGAATTCGAATTCCACCTCCTTATCAATTTGCAACCTTTTAGCTTGGGAGATAACCTCTTAGTTCAGAGATTATGTTTATCTCCTGCGCACGGACTCTTCTCGTGCCAACTGGTCTGTTTGACTATGTTTTCCCTTATGGACCTGGTTCAACCGTGTTGTCATTTTTCATTATTCAAAATCGTGCAGTGACTTGATTCAACAAATATCCCCTTTTTGATGATGAGAAGCTCTGTGCTTAACCATGTTAATACTTCAATCCAACACATACACTTTTTATAGTATTAAGCATTTATCATGGAGAGACCAGATGCATTTAGGTTATAAACATCACAATAATCTTTTGAAATTTTGAAAAGCACTATCTTCCCCCTTTTGGAATCATCGAAAAGTTGCAAATGATAAACTTACCAGAATATTAACAATTACTTATGGCCATTTAGGCAACTGCAGGTGCAAAGCATGAATTAATCATCAAAAGAAATCAAAAAATGTAAGCTATTTAAGAAACTGAGAAAAAGTCAATAACAAAATAACAAAATTCATTATTGGGTATTGATCAGGCACCATACAAAAAAAAAAAATGACAGCCACAACCATGAGCAAAAAAAACAAAGGCAGAACAGAATTAGACAATCTCAAACTAGGTCATAGAGGGGGGTTTAGGAGGCACTGGACACCTAAGGCTAGGAAGGGGCAGAAGTTGTGTTCTTGGCGTGAAGAAGGGAGAGAATTTGTTGTAACACACCCTCATTCTTCTCCATTTCCTATAGCTAAATCAGCTTTGAGAGCATCCCGCTCAGCTTCAACCTCTGTAAGGAGAGTTTTCAAATGAAGGATCTCTGCATCCTTGACCTCACCTTCCTACACAAGCGTCCTGACCTTGCTATTAACATGCAGTTTTCTGGATGAACCAGGTTCATCCTCAGGAATATTCACAAGGTAGTCACAGGTTAGTAGAATGTTCTTCCCAAAGTAATCCTTAGCAGTTGCCATTTCAGCCTTCTTCACTAGTACCTTGTAGTGAGCAAGCACAACAGTTAGGATAAACCCATAAGGTATAGCATGTGCTTTGGCTCCATTCACAACCCTGTCCAAGAGCTGGATGATGAAGGAAGGCCAATTTATCTGTTTACCCCTGTACAAGCACTCCATTAGGGTGAGATCCATGTAGTTGGCAATTTGCCTTCGCTCTTGCCTAGGCAGTAGAAATTTGATCACAAACGTAAAAAACAGTTTGTGTTGAGCCCTCATCACACTCTTAAACATTGCCCTGGGCTCAGGTTCTTGCTTATTCTCACAGAAGGACCTTGTGATTTGAAGGGCTGAAGGCAAACCATCCAAACTAGGCCATCTTTTCCTCATGTAGTCATCATACCCATCAGAAGGGATATTCAGTATTTCCCCCAATTCCTTTGCATCAAACGAAATCGCAACTCCCTGAACTTTTGTAGTACCCTTCCATCTTTGACTGTTGCGTTAGCCATAAACTCTACCAGCTCAATCCTAGCCAGCCTACCCTCAAGGTGAAGGACCATGTCCTTCCACCCTTGCGCATATAAGGTATCTAGAAAGAAAATCATCCCTGACTCCTCAAGGTCTCTAAACAACTTCCCTTTCAAAATAGTACGCTTCCCAAACATTGTGAGTTTGTCAGTCTCCTCACTGGCCACTTCTGCTTCCTCACCACTCCATTCAACATCATCAATGATCTTTGCTTTCTTTGATGTAGACCCAGTCCTCTTGGCAACTGTTAAGGGTGTAGCAGACACAGATGCTGACTTCTTGGAAGAAGTCTTGGCTTTCTTGGGCTTTGGTGTCTCAACCTCAACCTGTGCTGGTTGTTCCTCCCGATGGACCAGGTCCATCTCATCATCATCAACCAGAACTGCCTCAACAGGCTCCCCAAATTTATCATTTCCCTTGGTAGCTTTCTTCTTCTTGCTCTCTCTCAGAGCTTTCTCCATTGCTTCTTCACTTTGCCTAACAATGCTTCTAGTAGCACGACTCTTAGGGGCAGGAGCATCAACAGTTGATGAGGCTTTTCTCTTTTTGGTTGTAACTGGTGTATCAGCTTTCTTGGATTTGGGGGTTCTCTTTTTCTTAGGTTTGTAGGTTTCCCCCAATTTTCTCATCAAGTCTGCCAAAGTCTATTCAACAGATGAACCAGGTTCATCTACTGCATGTTGTAGACCATCCAGTCCTGCTGCTGCCTCCCCATAATTGCTTCGCCCTAAGTCCTTGACTCCTTCCTCAACAACCACAGGAGCGGGGCCACAAATTGCCAGAGTGGCACCTTCCTTCCCAGTTCCCCTTGCAGAACTCCCTTCTCCCTCTCTCTCAATTTCTTTCTTTTACTTTCTCCTATCTGGTACTTCTACATCCACTACAGAACCAATCAAAACAAACATGTTTCCAGCTGTTTCAGGTTCAACCCTATCTTCAAGATTAGCCTTCTCAGAACCAGATGAACCAGTTACTTCTTCTTCATTTGCAAATTTGAAGGACTCGCTTGAACTTTCAGAATCTTGGTCCTGACTGGCTTGAAGTTTTTCATTCAATTTCCTAGCAAGAGGACCAGATGCAACAGTTTTTCTGGCTAATATTTTCACTCTACGTTTTCTGGGGGCTGGAGTGGGGCTTGGTGTAACGGCTGGAACTGTTTGAGGTGAAGGAGTGGAGTTTGGAACTAGAGAGTTTTGAGGGGTTGAAGACCTAGTTGGAGATTGTGAGCTCTGTATCGATGGAGAATTTCAGTCAGTGTCTTCAAGACCAACACCGTAATCATGGGTTATGCTTGGTTCGACAGTTATGCTTTTGAAGAGGAGAGGTAATGATGGCTTTTTAAAGGTGTGGATATTAAATGTACAACCGAAGTAATTCTTGGTCAAGTGGAAGTCTAATCGCTGCATGAGTGTCAGGAGATTAGACGGTTATGACTCCCTAAATCTAGGTTAATAAAGATTTGATTTGACTCTTTGGAACGAGTTCAATTTGGAATAAGTACATATAATTTGAAATGAACCAAATATAGATAGAGTCCTGGTCATGTGTGACTATAATTATTTCAATAAGTGTATAGCGATGAGCACGTACCTTGTCAGTCTGATGAACCAGCAACGATGAACCAGGTTCATCGTGTTAGATTCTTTAATTTGCCTCAATTTACAAAGATAGAAAAACATCATTAGTAACCAGAGAATCATATTAATACATGGAAAGAGAGTATGGCATTAAAGTCATGATACTGAGCAATGACTAGTCTGGTTAGTTACCTATTTTAATGTTTCTAGCCAAATGTTTTTTTTCGTTTTTTCTGTTTTTCAATTAGGTGATCTTAATCATTCCTAATTCTAGCCTGTTTCTCTCAAAATGCTCCCTACTCAGTGCTTTAGTAACGATATCTGCAATTTGTTTGTCAGTAGCACATAATTCGATTGAGATCATTCTTTTTTCATAGTTATCTCTAAAGAAATGGTGTATGACATCTATGTTCTTGGTTCTCTTATGATGAACCGGGTTCTTCGTCATACTAATTGCACTGGTGTTGTCACAAAAAATAGGAATGCATCCAACCTCTATACCAAAATCCATGAGTTGTTGCTTGGTCCATAGCAACTGAGCACAACATGAGGCTGCAGCCACATATTCAGCCTCAGCAGTAGACAATGCTACTGAGTTTTGTTTCTTGGTGGCCCAAGACACAAGGCAAGAGCTCAAAAAGTGAGCCATGCCTGAAGTACTTTTCCCGTCAACCAGGAAACCTGCATAATCAACATCAGCATATCCTACAAGGTCAAAATTACTACCTTTAGGATACCAAAGGTATAAATCAGTGGTGCCCTTCAAATATCTCAGAATTCTCTTCACTGTAGTTAGATGGGACTCCTTTGGATTTGCTTGAAATCTAGAACACAGCCCTACACTAAACACAATATCAGGTCTGCTGGCAGTGAGATATATAAAGACCCAATCATCCCTCTGTATAGCTTTTGATCAACGGATGAACCAGGTTCATCCACGTCTAATTTTGTAGCTGTGGCTATGGGGGTGTCTATTTCCTTGGAGTCTTCCATTTTAAATCTTTTGAGCAATTCTTTCACATATTTTTGTTGATGAATCATTGTTCCATTTGAGTTTTTCTTAATTTTCAAGCCTAAAAAGAAGTTTAGCTCACCCATCATACTCATCTCAAACTCACTCCCCATAAGCTTGGCAAATTCCTTACTCAAATTTTCAGAGGTTGCTCCAAATATGATATCATCAACATATATTTGCACAACCAGGAGATCATTACTTTTTTCCTTTAAGAACAAGGTGCTATCAATTTTACCTCGTTTGTAGTCATGTTCTAGCAGGAATTTAGATAACCGCTCATACCATGCTCTTGGTGCTTGTTTAAGTCCATACAAGGCCTTGTCAAGTTTATACACATGGTCAGGTGTTCCCTTGCTTTCAAATCCTGGAGGCTGTTTGACAAATACTTCTTCCTTTACATAGCCATTGAGGAAAGCACTCTTTACATCCATCTGGTGGAGAGTGAATTCCATGTGGGCAGCAAATGCTATAAGAAGTCTGATTGCCTCCAGTCTTGCCACAGGAGCAAAGGTTTCATCATAGTAAATTCCCTCCTCTTGACCATACCCTTGGACAACCAGTCTGGCCTGGTTTCTTGTAACAATTCCATCTGCATCGAGTTTTTTCCTAAAGACCCACTTTGTGCCAATCACTGATCTGTCTAGTGGTATGGGTACCAAGTGCCATACTTGACTTCTTTCAAATTGATTTATATCTTCTTGCATGGAATTTACCTAGTCAACATCCTGTAAGGCTTCAACAATGTTCTTTGGTTTTACCAAGGATAGAAAGGCTTCAAATGCACGCAGATTTTTCAAAGAGGATCTTGTTTTGATTTCGGATGTCAAATCTGTTATGATGTTCTCAAGGGGGTGAGAGATTTGATATCTGTGTGGTTTGAGCACCAATTGTTCACGCTAGATGATCCCATGGTGTCTTGTTGTTGTGGAACAGGATCAGGGCCAAGATCCAGAGTGATCTGCTGTTGAGTTCCCCCTATCATGTTGCTTGGGGTAGTTGGACCTGGTCCATCACCTGTTCCATCTTCCATATTTGCTTCAGTTTGTTCACTGCTTTTGATCAGTCCAAGATCCTCATCTTCTGGTTCCTGTCTCTCAGAAAGAGTGTTAGTTTCATAAAAAATAACATGCACACTCTCTTCTACACACATAATTCTTTTGTTATATACTTTATAAGCTTTGCTATGTGATGAATATCCCAAGAATACTCCCTTATCATTTTTGGGATCAAATTTACCTAGGGAATCTTTGCCATTGTTGTGCACAAAGCACTTGCATCCAAAGACCCTAAGGTGGGATATGTTGGGCTTTCTCCCTTTAAGTAATTCATAAGGAGTTTTCTCTACCAGTGGTCTTGTCATGCATCTATTTATTTTGTAGCATGCAATGTTTATTGCTTCTGCCCAGAAGCTGTGGGGTAGTTTGCTAGAAAGAAGCATGGTTCTAGCCATATCTTCAAGAGTTCTGTTCTTTCTTTCAACAACCCCATTTTGCTGTGGGGTTCTAGGGGCAGAAAAGTTGTGATTTATACCATGTTCATCACAGAATTCAGCAAACTTTGCATTCTCAAATTCAGTACCATGATCAGATCTTATTGATGCTAGTTGATTTCCTAACTGTTTTTGAGTTTTTCTAACAAATGAAGTAAACATATCAAATGCTTCATCTTTAGATGTCAGAAATAAGGTCCAAGTGAACCTTGAGTAGTCATCAACTAGCACCATTACATATTTCTTACCACCTCTGCTCAGAGTTCTCATAGGACCACACAGGTCCATATGAACCAGTTCCAACGTCCTGTTGGTACTGATCATTTTCTTACTTTTCAATGAGGATCTTACCTGATTCCCCCTTGCACATGCCTCACAAACTTTGTCTTCCTTGAACTTAGTGTTAGGAAGCCCTACCACTAAGTCCTTGGAGACTAATTTGTTAAGCTGATTTAGACTAGCATGACCAAGTCTTTTGTGCCAAAGGAGGGGATCACTGTCCAACACACTTAAGCAAGTGAGTTCATTTTCAGACAGTGTGGACAAGTCTATGACATAGATGTTATTCATTCTTTTTCCCTGCAAAACAATCTTGTCAGTAAGCAAGTTAATCACAAAACATTTTGTGGAAGTGAAAGCAACCAGGTTACCTCTGTCACACAATTGTGACACACTGATCAAGCTATATTTCAAGCCATCTATCAAGTACACATTCTCAATGGAACATGTGTCATCCTTACCTACCTTACCGACCCCGATAATTTCACCTTTCTTTCCATTTCCAAAGGAGACATTTCCTCATTTGAGGTTTTCAAGTGAAAGGAACTATTCCTTGTTCCCTGTCATATGCCTTGAGCAGCCACTATCCAAGTACCACATTTGGCATCTTCCTCTCACTTGAACCTACAAAAAGAAATCAGGGGTTAGTCGTAGGGACCCAAACCAGTTTGGGTCCTTTTCTATGAGAGAAAGGATGAATCAAGCATTTTCTGGCCCAATTTGGTAACCAGTTTCTCTTTCGTACAAAACTTTCATTTCTTCGACTGACCTGTTCTTTTGCAGTACAATCAATTTTGTAGTGGCCAGTCTTACGACAGTGGGTGCAGATTTTATTCTCAGGAAGAGTGAGATACTTTCTTTTGAGATCCCATTTGGGCATTTGACTCCCAAAACCAAGTCCTCTCTGGTTGCTACTATGATTTTCTTGGAGCCATGTCAAGGCATCAGAGGATTTATTCCATTTACAAGTTCGATCTAATTCATGTTGACTTTACCAAGTTCTTCTTTTAGTTCTCTTATCTGTTCATCCTTGGTGTACATCTTATCTTTTAGTTTTCCCACATTTTCTTCTAACATGATATGAGAATGATCAACAGTCTTTTTACTAGTTCCTAGCTTTAATTTTAAATTTTCAGATTTTAGCTCTAGGATTTTGGTTTCAAGTGGATGAACCTGGTTCTTCAAGGCAGTGTTTTCTTTTTCAGATTCACTTACTCTGATTTCCAGGTTCTTGCACTTTGCTTTTAACATTACACATTTTTTAGAGAGTTGTTCTTTCTCTTTGTTTGTTTCTTCTGAATCATCCATGAAATCAAGTAGCAACTTAGAGAGTTTTTCTTTAGATAGGAACTTTATCTTGTTTTTGAGATGGGATATACTTACCTCTGGTTCTTCATATGATTCCTCATCAGATTCGCCAATTGCCATGAGCGCCTGTTCTTCATTCTCACCATCTTCTGTTTAGAGTTCATTCTTCCTGTTCCTTCGTTTGAATCTCTCCCTTTTCCATTCCACTTCCCACTGAGGACAGATCTTGATATGGTGGTCAGTCTTTCCACATTTTTAGCATCCCTCGTTGGTTGGCCTTTCTGGAGCTTTTGCTTTGTTGTAGTTTCCACCTCTTGAGATGCCCCTTTTCCTTATGAGAAAGTTTCTGAATTCCTTGGTGGTCTTGTCCATCTCATCTTCCTCCAGATCTTCTCCCTCAGTGATTCTCATGGCTAGACTTCTTTCCTTCTTAGGAGCATCCATTTTCATTGTCTGCCTTCTATGTTCGTAGGCAGTGAGGTTAAGAATTAGTTCGTCCAATCTGAGCGTTTCCATATTCTTAGATTCCTGGATAGCAGTGATTTTGCTTTCCCAGGAAATTGGTAAGACCATTGTCAGGATATTCTCCACCCTGTCCTCTTCAAGAATGGTTCTTCCAAGAGACATGCGTTCATTTGTCAGAGTTGTGAATGTCGTGTACATCTCCTGGATTGTCTCTCCTTATTTCATAGTGAAGTTTTCATACTAAGAGTATAGTAGAGTACCTCTTGATCTTTTCACTTGAGGTGTTCCTTCGTGGGCTACATGCAAGGAATCCCAAATTTCTTTGGCAGTGGTGCAACTTTGAATCCTTCTATACTCGTCTGGACCTAGTCCACAAACTAGCCACTTTTTGTCCTTAGCATTTTTCTCCCATTTCTTTAGATCCTCTACAGTGCAGTTATCTCTAGTTTTTGGCACATCTACTCCTTCTGCAGTTTTCTTCATGGTGGCTAAAAGACCATCAGTGACTATGTCCCAGAGTTCATAGTCTTCTCCAATCAAGTGGCCCTTCATCATGTTCTTCCACCAGGAGTAATACTGGCCATTAAAGAGTGGTGGCCTTGCAGTTGATAGACCCTTCCAGTTTCCAGGTGGTGCACGCATTTTGATCTTTTCCAAGGTGTTAGCCTTTTCAAGGATAACCTGCTCTGATACCAATTGATGTTTTATACGTCAATATCATACAAGAGGGGGAGGGGGGGGGTGATTTGTGTGATGTCCAATTTTCGAGTGCAGTCTCTATAGAAGAACCTGGTTCTTCTTGGTGTTCCAACTTCTACAATTTGCAGAAAAGTAATTGCAGAAATAAAAGAACACATCAATTTTACGTGAAAAACACATGGCTCAATAGGTGAAAAAATACCACAACCTACTTCCCAGTAGTATTTTCCCAAACTCTTCACTATGTCAATGAGCCAAATAACATTTACAAAATACACTCTTTTGTAAACCTAAGGACTAACTCTAATCCATTTGTGGCAAACTAGCCTCTAACTAATTGCGACAAACTTCAAGTTAACTCTACCTTGAATACTGTGTACCTATTACAATTGCTTCTATATAAAGGTGAAAGATACAATATGTAATCACCTACACAAAACAACTAGACTCAAAAGACAACAGATGGAACTGGTTCTTCGAGCTGGTTCAAGTAGCTTTTGAGTCGCACAAGGATTCTTCACACGAAATGCTTGCAGAATTCACTACTAAAAAAACAGGGTTTAGCGACGGACAACTTCTGTAGCTAAACTGAAAAATCCGTTGCTAATATAATTTAGCGACAGATTAGCAACGGATTATCAAGAAATTTTGCTAGCTACGAGCATTTTAGCGACATATTAGCGACGACGTTCGTAGCTAATTTCGGGTTTTTTGTAGTGATTGCTTTGGTAATTTTTTCTTTCAATTCTTGTTTCACTTTAGTGTTTGTGCGCCGATTCTTCAGTAGGAATGCTTCAACAATTTATAGAATCAGTAGTTGAGATGTTGTTGTTCAGATCTGATGCAACTCTTCCTTGGTGGAAGAGTTTGTGTTTATCTCAACTTCCTTGATATTGATTATGTCCTACATGAATTCGAATTCCACCTCCTTATCAATTTGCAACCTTTTCGCTTATGAGATAACCTCTTAGTTCAGAGATTATGTTTATCTCCTGCGCATGGACTCTTCTCGTGCAAACTGGTCTGTTTGACTATGTTTGCCCTGATGGACCTGGTTCAACCGTGTTGTCATTTGTCATTCTTCAAAACCATGAAGTGACTTGATTCAACACTTCACTGTCTCCGCCGCTCCCTTGCCTTGCTCTGCCGGCCAGAAATCGCCTCCGACGGCGGAGCTCAACCAAACAGCCCCAAATCTTTACCCTACAACCGTCTCCTCATCCCCAATCACCCCCCAACCTTAGTTTTCCCAAAACATCATCCAATTCTTAGTAATCTCAAATCTGAGAAGGGTCAAAACCCTAAAATCTCTTGAAGACGATCCTTTGCGACTTTGTGACTCAAACTCACATGAGTCGATGACTCTTTACAAGAGCTGCCGATTCATGTGGGTGGGAATCACTTTTGAAGGTCACCGGAGTCCGGCCAAACTTTGGCAAGTCGCCGGAGTTCGTCCAAACCACCCCACTCGTACTGTTGATACCCAATTTTTTCTCAAATTATTTTCAAACTTGCATATAAGCTTTCAAAATTACTCTTTGTAATAATGAGTATTTTTCCTAATTTTCCACATTTTTTTATCTAAATTATTTCCCTATTTATTTAATATTTCATATTTTAATTAATTCACAAATTGTGCTCTAAATAATTTCAAAATATTTTCTAGTTCAGTATGTCATTTATAATCATTTGTTATTTATTAAAATCCAGTTATTTCATAAATTGGCCAATTTGGTCTTATTTAATTGCAACTACAATCATTTTGCAATTATGGCCTAATTAGACACTTTATGCTTTTTAAATTCAAAATTTATGTTTCTTACATTTTTAATATTATTTAATTATTGTAATTTTACCTATTTAAACTTAATTTCATCCGTTCATAATTATTAGGTATTTTAGTTAATTAATTACCTATTTTTATAAGGTATTTAACACCTAGCCTATTTCATTTAAAACTTAGCCACATTTTTGAACCCAATTAACCCCAACCCAGACCCCAATTAAAGTACCCAGCCCAGTCTTGAAATTACCCGGCCCAACCCCACACTTGATCTGAACCGTTGATCAAATAAGATCAACGGTCCAGATCAATGTTACCATAATTAAACCCTTACCTACCCCATCGTCTCTCTCATTTCCAAGACGTCTCTCTCTCTCTCTCTCTCTCTCTCTCTCTCTCTCTCTNCCATAATTAAACCCTTACCTACCCCATCGTCTCTCTCATTTCCAAGACGTCTCTCTCTCTCTCTCTCTCTCTCTCTCTCTCTCTCTCTTCTGGTCTCTTCCTCTCCCCCTTCTCTCTAGAATCTTCTGGTTCTCCGATGGCCTCCAGCCTTCATCTCCGGCCACTTCCAGGCTCACCTCCTTCGACCACCGGCCACTACGAAGCCTCATCTCTCCGATCTTCTCAGTCCCTAAGACCTCCATGGGTTCCACCCATGCCAGACCACCACGAGAGCTTTGCCTGGGTTGAGTCCGACCTTTCTCCGATGGGTTTTAACGCTGCATGCCCTCCTCACCACCATCCATGAGTTTCATGGCAGGTTCTCCTGTTCTTGCTCTGGCTCTTACGAAACCCTAATTTTTTTACTTGAACCTCTTGAATCTCTGTTATACATAACGATTTAAAACTTGTTTCTTTATGTTTTACGCTATTCTCGACTAGATCTTTAAGATTCATCAAGTTTAAAATTTCTCTGAATATTTATTTTTATTAGGGTTTTCTCCAAGTCTTTTCTATACTGGTTCGAATTGATTTCAACTTGTATGTCTGAGTTTCTCTCTTGTATGATTACTGATTCCATGTTCTTACTGTTTTTAACGTATTTTATGATGAAAACCCTAATTCCCTTGGACTTCTATGTTCGTATCTTTATGTTGTTTCGACTGCTCGACTCTTGCTGAGTTTTCTATGACTATATTGCTACGCGCCAGCAATTTTTTAAGGCTCTTTACCTACTTGCTTCATATATGTGTCTATCTCTAGCCTCTTACTGCCAATATTGCCAGGCCTGTAGGTTGCTACTACTGTTTGCCTTCTCTATTTATATGTTCAATAATTCTCTCCTAGTCGATGCTGATTCCCCTATTGTTAACAAGTACTATATGTTTGTTTGGATTTATTGACTTCCATGAGTCTCCCCTTGATTGGAATCTCTGAATCCGGCCCTAATTGTTTACTCTATTGCCTAAATCTTTTCCTTAAATCAATTCTTGACTGATTCCTTTTACTTTGCCTATGAGTTTTACTGTTTGAATTCCAACCCCTTAATTTAAGGAAGTGATTTGTCTTGATTCTTCAGTTAATTGATTTCGAGATTCTTTGTTACTTAACAGACCTTGATTGCTTCCTTATTTAAGTCTTGCGCTGACTTTATTTACCTTATATGGCTATGTGTTTTACCATTCTGAGTTTGAATCCCTTAACTTAAGGGAACCGGATATTTTCTTACACTGATTTGATTCTGTCCTCTTTTACCATTGTCTTTTACTACCTATTTGCAACTATAAATACTCTATGTCTTTCAATGACAGAGAAACACACACATACATCAATACTATTCTACATTCTCTTGTGCTATTTCTCTTCTCTCTTTGTTCTACTACTGCCTCTGCTCTTGCCTATTATTAGCTGGCTGTAAGCCAAGGCTAATATTGTGTTACCACTTTGCTCTTTACATCCTGCTTTTGCCCTCTTATTGGTATGTCCTAATTAATCTTCAAGCCTCCAATCAATGTGTTTATTATTATTGTTTCAGTTCATTATCTTCCTGATTTTCTTCTATTTATGCTTCTACTGCTCAACATTGAATTGGATCTTTTGTTTTAGTACTTTACCATGTCTTATATCTTCTGACTTACACCTGTAATATGACTATTGCCTATTCCTAACTTCTACTTGCTATGCCTTTATCCTATTGCTGTATATTGTCATGCCTAAACTTTACCACTTCCTAATTCCCCTGACCCCTTGAACTTTGTATGCTCTTCTTGATCTACATGCTTCTAACTGTTTTTTATTTTACCTGTTATAATTACTGTCTAGTATTATGTCTAAGCTTGACCATTTCATAATCCCCCGAATCTTCTGATTTTGTGTAGTCATGCTTCAATGAGCTTTCATAAGTCTCTGTATCTCCTTTAGCATGATGTGATCTACCTGTTCCCTTTCCACATGGCCCTTGTATGCAATCCTATACTGTTGAGCTACTGTAATTAGTGCTTCTGCTGTCTTACAACAAATCCCCTGTTTTGAAAACTCTTTTAAACTACTCCTTCCTGCACTTCACACTATTCTTAGACCTTTAGGTTCTGCCCCCTCAGTGTCAGCATTACTTAGGGACCTTGAGTTCCCTTTGAACTTTGACACACTGAGGCAGGTAATTCTACACTGCACCTATTATAACTTTGGCAATTGCTGGGTGCTGGTATTGGCCAGGGCCCTCACAAGGACCTTAGGGAGCTTTGCCGCACCCAGGCTATGTAAGGCTGTGAAACTCGAAAGGGGTGAGGCTGGAAGGTTGGGCATGTTTGAAGGCTCCCTATAGAATAACTTCTTGTTTTCCTCTTTGTAATTACTGTAATTCATTTGATATGGTCTGTAATAATTTGTAAACAAACGATTGGGGCTGGATAGTGAATATGGGAGGGAACTATGCATGTTTAGTGTAGTATGGGTAGAAATCATGACTATAGGCTTTATTTCCCTATGTGTGAAATAGTATCATGCTTAGGACATGCATACCATGCATTAAAAATCATGCTTAGGTTCTTTATTTCAACAGATCTATTCATGCCATTTGACACCATGTTCCCAGTATAACTAAACGAGTAACAAAAGCTGCCATAATGTATTGCTCATGCATTTTTTATAACCATGACATATAGAAACCATAATTCTAGGATGATACTTTGTACATTAGACATCCTGCCGTTAGGACTTCTTATTTATCAGAACTTGAACGCCTAGTTAACATGTATCTAATTCAATAATCCCGCTAAAATATGGTCAACTGGTTTGAAACATTTTCTGCAAATGTATCATCACTCATGTCCCTTAAAATCAGAACTGAAATATGCATGTTCACCCTTTAAAAACAAGTAGGCAATGTATACGACGCCTAGGCAAACCTTAGGCCTAACATGTATAAAATCAAATCGATTGTGCTTTGTTTGCTATCGTTAAAACCGATCAGTCCCCTTTAAACATTTTGAACCATGCTGCTCCCATTCTTGTTTTACCTCGCTGAAGTTCACTTTGCTTTTATTAAAACTCCTGCTCTATTCTAAAACAGTCTCGAAGTTGTGCATCTATTTCTTTTTACTGATTTTTACTGATTCCTGTTCTATTATGTTTTCAAACTACTGGGTTTTCAAAGATACCTCACTCTGCTCAAGATCGTGCCATTTCGAATCCTTGCTCTGTATTTCTTCAAAGTTACTATATTTTGATACCATCTTACTACTTCTTTTACTATAGTTCTCTGTAAACTGATAACTATTACTCTATGTTAAGCTACTGTATTTTAGTCACTTATCTTTTAAAATCACTATATTACTTCAAACCCATGCTTTAATGATTTTCTTCTATGTTTTCTGAAAACTTTAAATCACTGCGTACTTCTAAATCTTACCGCTGCCTTTAACTACTGTATTTTTGGAAATCAACTATCTTCTGAAGTACTCAATTTAAGTTGAATTGTCTACCTCATCGCTAAGTCTTTTCCAAAGTAGATCCTTTCGCAACTTACTGACTTACCTCTAAACTCCTGTTTTTAAATTCCCGTCGTTGAGACCTTAAGTGTGTTCGAGATGTGCCAATTGTATGTCTATCTGTGGAGGGATTTATCAGCCTTTATTTGCCCCTATGTGTCCCTTTATATGTGAGGTCCTACTTGTTATGCATGTCGCCTAGTATTTTACCCTTTAAACCTAGGGGTCCAGCCTCACCTTGTAGGATTAGTAGTCCTAAATTCCCTTCCAGGACTTATAGGATGGGACGGGTAATGGCACGCAATAAGCATTCATAACCAACACACGCATTTTAAATAACCTTTACGAGGTGGGAATGGTAGAATACGTATATGATGACCGGTGCGCTAATACCACGTGTAGCCGCCTCTTCGAGGTGTGACATACCGAGTATTGCATTGAAGTGATCCGTATTACTTTAAACCTAGGACAATTAATTTTCAAATGTTTATTTTTTATACTTTCTCCAAAACCTTTAAAGATTTTATGCTTTGTTTTAAATCCCCTCTTACATGAACCTTACTTGTTACTTGTTCACCGTCCAAGTTCACAAAACTTATTGGCTGGGACCCACCGTTGTGGATCTTGAGGGGTGCCTAACACCTTCCCCTTGGGATAATTTCAAGCCCTTACCCAATCTCTTGCAACGCAAACTAGTTCATGAGTTATCAACTCTAGGTTCCCTAACGCACTATAAAAATCGTTAGGTGGCGACTCTTCCTTAAACCCTTTCTTTTAAGGAGTTGTCCAAATTTCATAAAACCGATCTCTCCGTACCTAACCCGTGCGATGGAAAAAGGGGGCGCGATAACATAGAGACTCTGATGGGGAACCTCCCTAGGCTTGTACCATTACAATTTGCTTTGTGAATTTGGATCTTTAATTTACATTTACATTCTTACGCCTTTTCCTATTCCCCGTTATATGTTGTTGATTGTTTACTTTTCACAAGTATTTATTTCACCTGAACGTAACTAACATATCTTCGTGTTTTCTTTTTGTAATCGCTTTCCATTATAACTGTTGTATTTCCTTTCTTTACCGTTTTCCTCAAACGTGAAAATACATGCCTATCTGTTTTAATGATTATTATTGCATATCATGCTCCGCATTCATATTCCACTTGTGCCAAACAAATACTAGAGCAACACTTACAATGAGTGGTTGCGCTATTCCAATATTATCAACCCTAAATTCAGAAAGGCATATTTGCGGTAAAACTAGTCGATCAACGGTGCAGTCGACAGTTTCGTGCATTTCCCACTTGAGTTGTCCGCTCAAGGGTACCAGTCTAAAACCCCAATAGAAACCTTACTCTGTTGTATGTTGCATGCATCATGGTCAAACCTAGCCAGACTAACGTGTTGTCCGCACAATAGCCTTATTTAAGATAGCCTTGTCCAAAGTCCATTGGGTTTCCTTGGAACCCAAAAGGACGCCTTCACGTTCTATGCATTTATTTGGAGAACTTAAATGCTCATGCTAATTATTGATGTTAAATAGTCGAGTCTGGTGGGGGTAAGGGCCTAACCTGTTTGCTTTTTAGAGATGAGGCACGAGGTCCCCAGATTCGGCATGGTCACCAACATCCACCCAAAACTTCTGAATTGGTGGGAAGACTTGCACTCAAGCAACAAAACAACAGTCAGGAAAAACCTGGGCAACTTGCCCTCTCTCTTGGACATTCAGCCTAATAACATGATGATAGAGGTTGCCACCTTATTATGGGACTGTAATCGGTCGGTTTTTTGATTTGGGAACAATGAGATGACACCGCTGCTAGAGGAGATAGGGGGTTTAGCTGGTTTGCCTTGGGAGTCTCAAGGGTTATTGATGCCTGAAAACCGAACAGGCCGGGTTTTTCTCAAGATGATGGGAATCAAGAAGAATCCGGATTTAGTCTCCTTGGAAGACTCGTACATCCCCTTTGACTATTTGTACGAGAGGTATGGCCGTAGTTAGTCTTACCGCACATACCAGGAAGATTTTGCCCTCACCTCTCTAGGAAACATTCACCGCCGGGTATTCGTCTTCATATTCTACTTTTTGGGATTGATGGTCTTCCCGACAAAGAAGGGGAGAATCCATACCAAATTGGCTATGGTCACCAAGACCCTGATGGAAGGGATCGACGGACAGGATTTCAGCATTGTACCTATGATTATTGCTGACATATACCGAGCTTTGGAGAACTGTCAACAAGGAGCGAAACATTTTGAGGTTGCAACCTGCTACTTCAGCTTTAGCTCACCGAGCATTTGCAAAGGGGTGACTACCGTCAAGACATACATAGGAGAGTTTGGGATGATCATATTGCTTTCCATCATCCAAAGCGTATGAACTACATCCCCGACATGTTTGCACAACCAGAGAATGCCGATGGATGGGTCGAGTTATTGGAAAATCTGACCGAGGATCATATCCAATGGATGTTCGAGTGGTTCTCGACCGACGAATTCATCATTCGGACTAGAGACACTCCGTTCCTGATATTGATTGGTCTTAGAGGGACATACCTTTACGTCCCGATTCGAGTCATGAGGCATTAAGGGAGGAAGCAAGTCATCCCAAGGGTCGAGAAAATGAGTCATCTCAGGGCGGACTTCCAAAATGATGACAACCCTCACAAGTGTCAAGCTCAGCAATTGTGGCACTGCAGGATCCGGTTGGAGAAGGATACTATCGAGCCCGACATGTATCATGCTGGTTGCTCTCCTTATTATCTGGGATGGTTGGAAGATAATTGGGGAGGAAGTATTGATCTAGGTTTCGCTCGAGGACATATGGTCATAGATGAGAAAGCCGAGGCAACAACTAGACTCAACCAGCTGCGCAAGAGGCTCCGTGACTGTGAGGAAGATCATCACAAAATCCACATAGCCAACAAGAAGTTGATCGAGGAATGGAAAGACATGGCCATCACTTCCACTCACAGGCTAGCACACTTGGAACAAGGCATAGTTGACTTGGAGGAAAAGTTCCTTAGGAGGATCGAGACTTGTCAAAAGATCGAGGGAACTGAAGTGGGAATTCTAGCCAAGACCTACTTACTGCTGGGACTCTGCGAGATGGGAATGTTGATCAAGGCAAGTAGAGGTGCCGAGTCTGGGGAAGGTCCTTCTGGGGCCAAATAGATAGGATTTGTCTTTACTTTGCTTTTGATGTAATAAGGCCACTGGCCATTAATGACATTTTACATTTTCGTATTTTTAGAGTCAAGTTGGATTTGTCTATTTTTATTATCAATAAAATGAGGCATTTAGTATTTAAGTTCTCCAAATTAATTTGTCGTTAGGCCTACCTCGGGCATAAAGAGGTTCCCCAACTTAGGATGCGTTTTACATTTTCGCATTACGTGTTTAAATTACCGCAATATTCTTTATAATCCTCACTAACTTCACTACCTTTTTTTTTAGTTATTCCCCTTCCCCAAAGGTTAGTTCGTGCACTCTGGCATCAACAACTTATTGCACCAGATCAAAGGGCCCTCCTCCTACTCCTCCTCCTAGTCCTCCCAAAGGGAAAAGCAAGGGTAAAACTAAGATGGCAGATGCAAGAGGTACTAGAAAAGACAACAGGGATGAACAGGTTGAGATCACTGATGGTCAGGGTATTCAGGTTCTGCACGAGGGTATGTCTCCACTAGAGAAGAAGCTGCTGAAGTTCCAAGAGGAACTTGACCAAGTCAAGAATTTGGCCCACTTATCATTCTCCCTCAACGTTCCAGACGTTCACTTCCCAAATACTCTGAACCCCACTTTACCCCAAAACGTCCCAAAACAACCCAATCACCCCAAAGATCCCGTTCCACCAGCACCACGCAACACATGTCACTACAACACTCCAGCTCTCCAGGATCAGACGAGAGACCACTTCCAGGCTTACGACAACCCCATTTATGTGGAAACCATAGATCATTCCACACCGCATACCCATGAGTCCGACGAGAAGGATAAGCTCATCAGGAATCTGGCCGAGGAACTCAAGAAATTGACCAACCGAGTTCAGGGCGTCGAAGGAGTTAAAGGGGTTGATGGATTGAACTATGAGGATCTTTGCATACAACCAGATGTTGAACTGCCCGAGGGGTACAAACCTCCTAAGTTAGAGATGTTTGACGGTACTGGTGACCCAAGAGTCCATCTGAGGACTTACTACGACAAATAGGTCGGCGTGGGGAAAGATGAAAGGATCCGCATGAAACTCTTATTGGCCAGGGCCCTCACAAGGGCCTTAGGGAGCTTTGCCGCACCCAGGCTATGTAAGGCTGTGAAACTCGAAAGGGGAGAGGCTGGAAAGTTGGGCCTGTTTGAAGGCTCCCTATAGAATAACTTCTTGTTTTCCTCTTTGTAATTACTATAATTCATTTGATATGGTCTTTAATAACTTGTAAACAAACGATTGGGGCTGGATAGTGAATATGGGAGGGAACTATGCATGTTTAGTGTAGTATGGGTAGAAATCATGAATATAGGCTTTATTTCCCTATGTGTGCAATAGTATCATGCTTAGGACATGCATACCATGCATTAAAAATCATGCTTAGGTTCTTTATTTCAACACATCTATTCATGCCATCTGACACCATGTTCCCAGTATAACTAAACGAGTAACAAAAGTTGCCATAATGTATTGCTCATGCATTTATAACCATGACATATAGAAACCCTAATTTTAGGATGATACTTTGTACATTAGACATCTTGCCCTTAGGACTTCTTATTTATCAGAACTTGAACGCCTAGTTAACATGTATCTAATTCAATAATCCCGCTAAAATATGGTCAACTGGTTTGAAACATTTTCAGCAAATGTATCATCACTCATGTCCCTTAAAATCAGAACTGAAATATGCATGTTCACCATTTAAAAATAAGTAGGCAATGTATACGACGCCTAGGCAAACCTTAGGCCTAACAGGTATAAAATAATCGATTGTGCTTTATTTACTATCGTTAAAATCGATCAGTCCCCTTTAAACATTTTGAACCATGCTGCTCCCATTCTTGTTTTACCTCGCTGAAGTTCACTTTGCTTTTATTAAAACTCCTGCTCTATTCTAAAACAGTCTCAAAGTTGTGCATATATTTCTTTTTACTGATTTTTACTGATTCCTGTTCTATTATGTTTTCAAACTACTGGGTTTTCAAAGATACCTCACTCTTCTCAAGATCGTGCAATTTCGAATCCTTGCTCTGTATTTCTTCAGAGTTACTATATTTTGATACCATCTTACTACTTCTTTTACTACAGTTCTTTGTAAACTGATAACTATTACTATATGTTAAGCTACTGTATTTTAGTCACTTATCTTTTAAAATCACTATATTACTTCAAACCCATGCTTTAATGATTTTCTTCTACGTTTTCTGAAAACATTAAATCACTGCGTACTTCTAAATCTTACCGCTGCCTTTAACTACTGTATTTTTGAATTAGGCTTGAATTGATGAAAGTTAGTTTTTGGCAATTTTTGGTCGGCAGTGGGAAATAGGCTATCGGGGTCGGAATGGAATTCCGGATATTGGAACAGATTCGTAATGTCATTTTGGATATGTCTGCAAAATTTCAGGTCAATCAGAGTTGTTTCGGATAGTTTCGACATCGTTGGTGGATTTTAGAAATATCAAAGTTCTTAGGCTTGAATCCGACGCGATTTTGGTGTTTTGATGTTATATTTGGTGTTCCGAGAGTGCAACTAAGTTTTAATGATCATTCATAAGGTGTAAGTATATTTGGTTGGGGTCCCGAGGGGCTCGGGATTGATTTCTGGTGGTTAACGGGTATTTTTGGCCTTAGAAAGTCTGATGTTTTTCTGGTGTAAGTGCACCAACAAATTGTTTATCGCGATCGCGTAGAGTAGTCTGGAGCCCAATCATGTTGTGAATTGCGATCGCGGGAAAAGGAGTGCGATCGCGAAGGTGTGTAGCGCTGGTCAGTGCGATCGCGTGAATATTGATGCGATCGCGTAGGGTTAGTCAGGCGCGTGGGGAGTGGGTTCAGCTGTTCTTCGCGATCGCGGGGGTATGATTGCGACCGCGTGGGTTGAGGTTTTATTGAATCGCAATCACGTGGCTTGTTCTGCGATCGCGTAGGGTCTTTTGAGGGTCTGGGGAATTTGTTCTTCGCGATCGCGGGGGTATGATTGCGACCGCGTGGGTTGAGGTTTTATTGAATCGCAATCACGTGGCTTGTTCTGCGATCGCGTAGGGTCTTTTGAGGGTCTGGGGAATTTGTTCTTCGCGATCGCGTGGGAACTCCAGCGATCGCAGTGAAGAAAGGACTGGACAATATTTAAATAAACCCTCCGCGACCAATACCCACTTTCCCACCATTTTTGAACGGGAAGAGAGCTTTTGAGGCGATTTTGAAGAGAGAAAACCATTGTTCTTCATTGAGGTAAGGATTTTGGACCCTAAAAGTCGATTATATGTGAGTAAGGATCAAAATATCAGTGTTTAATTCATGAAAATCAGTAGAAAAAGATGGAATTAGGGCTTGAGATTATGAGACCTTTAGAGGATGATTTGAGGGGCTAAACGAACTCCGATTTTTGAGTTCTTTATATGTACGAACTCGTAAGATGATGAAGAACATTTTGGTATAAAATTTTGTCAAGTTCCGAGGCGCGGGCTCGGGGTTCGGGTTTTGTGCTAAAATTGATGTTTTTCAATTGGAAATTCATTCCCCTAGCATAATTTGATGAGAAAAATCTGATCTTTATATATTTGGAGCACTCGGAAGTTTATTCGAGAGGCAAGCGGGTTGCAAAGTAGCTTTTCAGGCTAGTTTGAGGTAAGTAATGTCTTTAAATCCTGTCATGAGGGTATGAAACCCCGAACTTTACATCCTTTCACGGAATTGGAGTGACGTACACACTGAATGATGAGTGTGGGGCGTGCACGAATTGGAAATTTGGAAAAATGTACCTTTTTAGGCAACTATTGAGTTGCGAAACTGCTTTTTAACAGTTTATTCTCTATAGTACTACTATGATTTGATATGCTTGGGCTGTATGCCATGTTCGGGGCCTAGTGCTGATCTGTTTTAACCCCTTGGGGCTATTTTATTGATATTCTCACTATTTTGAAACTATGATTTTACACTCAGTCTTTCTTGTGAAATTGTTGACACTCTTATTTGATGATATTACTATTTCCTGAAGTGAAATACTATTTTGGGTCGAGAAGACCGTTTTATTCATGGCCCGAGTGGCATGCCGAGAGTGTCTGACTGAGTGTGGCCGAGAGCCAATGTTGTGAGGATGTTATGATGTGAGAGAGGTCGAGTGCCTGAGAGTGATTTATGCCATGATGTGGCTTGTTTATAGCGATTGGGCTGTAGGAGCCCCTCCGGAGTCTGTACACACCCCTAGTGAGCGCAGATACCTACTGAGTGCGAGTGCCGAGTGATGAGTGATTGGGAGGCATGAGTGACAGTGAGGTTGCCTGCGGGGCTGATACTGAGTGATGGTGAGGTGCTGAGCGAAATTGTTATGAGTGATAATTATGGCCCGATGGGCAGTTCTATGATGATCTTTTACTGAGTTTTTGATTATGATTTACTTTATTTTTCAAACTGATATTATTGAGAGTTTTTCTGAGAAATATTGGAAAAATGTACTTGTTTCAAAGGATTTTCTGGAAATTGGTTTTCGATGTATATTGTATTGAGACTTGATGTTTTACTGTTTCGTGGATTGGTGTTTTGTGCTGTGTTTCATATACTTCAGACTGTGATTTATTTTCATTACTACTGAGTTGGCGTACTCATCATTACTCCCTACACCACTGTGTGCAGATCCAGATGCTGGTTCAGAGAAGTAGTCGTCTGAGCTCGTTGTCATCAGTGTTTGGGATTTCGAGGTAGCTGTCCAGCGTCCGCAACTTCTCCACTTCCCTTCTTCACATAATACTTAGTATTTGATTCATAGACATTTATTATGGCATTAGCAGAGTTAGTGTAAAGACCTGTAAAATTTCATGTCTAAAATAATGCCCGAATAGGTCCCTATGTTGTTATAAATGTAGAAATTCTTAAAAACGGACCTTTTTGAGTAATGTACCCCGGGACTTAAAAGATATAATTTTCCACTATGCGATCGCAGATCAGGTATGTGGACCGCATAGTGGTCGCATACCTGGACAGCCGGCTATCCAATTTGAGGACAGCTATGCAGCAGAAGATGCGATCGCATTTCAAGAATGCGGGCCGCATAGTTGTCGCATTCTCGCACCTTGATTCTTGCAGAGGGAGTTATGCGAACGCACTATGAGATCACATAACATGTATGCGGACCGCATAGTGGTCGCATACCAGGGCAGTCCGGTTCCCAATTTGGCCCATCTGAGGGCCATTTATGCGACAGGAATGCGGACCGCATAGCACGAATGCGATCGCATTCCTGACCGCATTTCCTGCTTTGGACTCTTTTAATTTCTAATTTTACACCCGAACCCTAGTTTAATAAAACACCCCTCCCCTTCATTTTTAACAACTACCTGAACAAAAATAGAGAGAAGTGAGAGTGGGTTCTAGAGAGAGAAGTCATCAAATTGGTCCATCATCTCTACTCATGCCCGGAGATTATCGAGTAATCTTTACCTTCTTCATCATAAGAGGTAAGTCTTCACCCTATTTCCCCAAATTCTCAGAGTTTAGTTAAGAACAAAACACACATAGGTTCGTTCTTGAGAATGAAAGTTGAGACGTTGCATGCATGTGAATAATCTTCCATTACCCAGTAAAGGAAGCTAGTTAAAGTAATATTTCACTATAAAAGGGTTTTAGTTAATCTAAGGGATCACATAGTGTTTGATAAAATGCTTAAATGAATTCAAGATTCTTAATTCTAAGGTAAATGTGTCGCATTGTGAACTAGATTGACGGTGCTAGACGGTCCAGTGATTTGTGATAAAAATTAAAGGGGAATTTCGATTCGAGGTATGTATGGCTAACTTTAATCTTCGTAGAGTCACCTTGTTGGTGTCCGAGCATTTGGTATGAGTTTCTTGCTGAGCATATGTTAAATTGATTGTCCGGCTGTGTTAAAGTGTAAGATTTGATTCTCTGATTTTCTTAGTCGATTACCATGCTAATTGAAATTGTGAAAGGTGATTTCTTTGTGATTACACTATCATGTGCAAGGTTCGTTAAATTCTTGAATATGTTGGTATGAAAGAATGGTAACAGACCCAAATGTGTGAATGTATCTAAGTACTAGGGGCTGAGTAGCAAGCGATAAAAGGAGTTGTGAATTGATTTAATTGAACTAAATGACTATGCCAATATCGTATATGACTTATTGTTTGTCAAGGATTATTGTGGCGTGATTTCTTGCGGATTGTTGGTTTTAATAAATTTATGTTCTTGTTGGTGAAAATCTTTGTGGTTGAATTAATGGTTGATAAAGACTATTGTGAAAACATGATTGTTTGGTTGTTATGAAATTGTACTCTTGATGATGTGAAGCCTTGTGATTGAATTGTGGGCTGTTATTGTTTCTATGTAATGTGATTGTCCGGTGGGATCGGGTTACACGCCGCAACAGGAGGAATAAGGGTGATATGTGAGAAGTAATAAGGGTGGAATGTGATTGTACGGTTGGATCGGGTTGTGTGCCGCAACAGAATGTAATAAGGCTGAAATGTGATTGTCCGGTGGGATCGGGTTGCACACCGCAACATGAAGTAATAAGGGTGGATTGTTGAGAAGGAATAAGGGTGGAATATGATTGTGTTGAAATAAGAATCTGTGAAACTCTCAATTTTGTTTGCTTCTGTATCTGTGCACTATTTGTTGGTTCCTTTAACTGTCCCCTATCTATGTATTGTTTGGTTTTATTTAGAGTAAAGTTTGTTCATACATACTAGTACTATTCAACGGTACTAACGTCCTTTTTGCCGGGGCGCTACATCTTTTATATGGATGTAGGTGGTTCCATAGCAGGTAGCTCAGCCCGCCGTTAGTGGTGCCTCCTCCTTATCTCCCCAGCAGTTCTGGTGAGCCCCATTTCCTCTCGGGGCCGTGAGTGTACTATATCATTCTCTTTTGCTTATGTTGTAAAAGGTATAGCCGCGACCTTGTTGCCGACAAGTTTATGTAAAACTCCTAGTACCCTTAGAGGCTCCGTAGACACGTTGTGGGTTGGATATATGTATATTTTGGGTTATAGTTGTATTCACTCGTGATTGT
This sequence comes from Nicotiana undulata, assembly GCA_005239495.1. NCBI lineage: Eukaryota > Viridiplantae > Streptophyta > Magnoliopsida > Solanales > Solanaceae > Nicotiana > Nicotiana undulata. The sequence continues at coordinate 40,089 of ML291967.1, forward strand.
GGGTCGTATCAGAAATGTTGTATGTAATTTGTATGTTTTGGGAGTATCAATTTCTAAAATGTTAAAAGAAGAAAGGAACTTAAGTTGTAAATCCATGCTTAAATTTTAAATTTGCTACTTCATATGGAATATTGTATATTATGAACACGGGGAAATACGCAGGGTAGGAAAGGCAATCCAGGTCCGCTTGACTGGGTTCACCCAGTTAGGCGCCGATCTCGTCCTTCGGTTTTGGGTCGTGACAAACTTGGTATCAGAGCCTAAGGTTTTAAAAGTGTCCTAGGATGTCTCGGAGCCGTGTCTAGTAGAGCCATTCTTATCGGTGTGTTGTCGACCACATCTATAATTAGGGGGGCTACATGGACATTTAAAAAAGTATCCATTTATTGCTATTCTATATCGTGCGATGTGGTGAAAGGTGAGGTTGTCTATCTCTAACTCGTGCGACGTTCCAATTTTCAGTAAATGGCGCCCAAGAAGAGAGCTCGACTCGGCCTAGAGGCCAATGCCACCCCAAGTGTGGCCATAAATTCCTTATCTGACGGTGCGGGTGAGAATGATTCCCCGACCCTGAATCTGCCTGACCCTTCCCATCTAGGACAAACTATTCCAATTCCTGCTCAAGCGGAGGGTGCCACAGTCCCTCCCGCTGATGTTCCTGATCCTTCCTCAGTCCCAGCTTTCGGTCCCGGTATTTCTGATGGGGACATCAGAGGAACTATTCACATGTTGACTCAGCTAGTGACCTCCCAGGCCTAAAAATCACATGCTGCCTCTGCGTCCTCTAGCGAGCAAGGGGATTCTTCATGTTCCAGGGTCAACCAGTTTCTGCGGTTAGCCCCTCCAGAGTTGATTCGCGATCGTGGGGAGCTTATCATTATCGAGTCAGCACACGAGTCGCAGGTATGATTTGCGATCGTGGGGAGCTTATCATTATCGAGTCAGCACACGAGTCGCAGGTATGATTCACGATCGTAGGGAGCTTATCACTATCGAGTCAGTGCACGGTTCGCATGTATGATTCGCGAACATGTTGAGCTTTATGACCGAGTCAGTCCTTATGACCCACCCTTATGACTTCGGCCGATAGTCTTGTCCGTGTCGGTTATATACATATATATATACATACATAAGCATTGTATTGAGTTGGGATCGTATGATAGTGAGTTGAGAAACGGTACTGAGTACTGGAAAGTGAACAATTGAGATAATAAGATAAGACATTTCAGATAATGAGAAAGGGAACAAGTGATACCTATGATCAACTTACAAAGAAAGGTTATGTTAAGATCAGTTANTTGAGGCTGGTTTGTCTGTTCGTCCGTCAGCTGATAGGTAGTGATTGCGGCGTCGCTCCACACGGTGAGCTGTCTTCTTGGCATTTTCCTGACAGCACCTCTGGAGCCTCCCAGTTTCATTTTTGCTCAGTCTTTTGTTCCAGACTGCGGCTTGTATATTTTGTATATGTATTTCTGCTGTTGTATTTATGTAGCCGCCCGTTGACACTGTGACACTAGTACTGGCACACACTTGTTGTAGTTATCGAGGTTGTATATGTATTAGGCCTAGCTTTGGTTCAGCTTGTTTCTACGACCATGCCCCCTGTTGTTATTGTATTTCGCATTTTCATTGTTATGGTTTTCGTTGGCTTGCCTAACCTCGCCTTTAGGCGCCATCACGACCTGGACCGGTTTTGGGTCGTGACAGATTGGTATCACAGCACTTAGGTTCACATAGTCTCACAAGTCACGGGCAAACTCAGTAGAGTCCTGCGGATCTGTACGGAGACGTCTGTACTTATCTTCGGGAGGCTATAGAGTGTTAGGAAACTCCTTTTGTTCAGAATCTATCGTGCAGTTGGCCTTATACTCAATTTGTTCTTCTATTCTCTCACAGATGGTGAGGACACGTGCTTCTCATGATCCTAATTCGGGGGAGGCTGCTACCCCTGCCGCTCGAGGACGAGGTCGAGGCACCCGGGGTAGGGCTCCTGCTGGTAGGAGGGGGCGAGGGCATCCCAAAGCTACACCAGCTGCACCAGTGGATGATCAGTACATTGATGAGCAGGAAGAGCTGCCTCCAGTAGCACCACCTCCAGTGGACTTTATGACGGCACCAGGCTTCCAGAAGGTCATGGGCCGCATGCTGAGATTCATGGACACGATGTCGCAGGTAGGCATCCTCCCATCGGATCCTGCCACCTCTCAGAAAGGAGGGGGAGTTCAGACCCCTACAGCTCAGACTACAGGACCACAACGTACTCCAGATATTC
>ML291968.1:1387-41572 GCA_005239495.1 Nicotiana undulata
CAGGAAAACCCACTTCACTCCACAACTAACTACATGAGAGGTCCTTCACTACTCATAACTCGAACCCATATTATAACTCAATACATAAGGCAAATAAACAATGGTTCTTGCCACATCTTGTGCCAATTCATTTTGTCACAATCAAACAACCTGAACATATCTAACTGTCAAGCACACTCACCACGTAGTCATCTAGTCACAAGGTTGCATCAGTAAGGACACAAACGAACATATAAGTCCCTCAACACATATGCTCACCCAAATGAAATATCAACACTCAAGCCACAGACAAATCCGGCCTCAAGTCCTTCCGACTGGCCCATTATTAACATGTTAAAATCACATCTATCCCTGGAAGTCACAAGCCGATGACGCACAACTGATACCAAGCGCTCGTGTGCGCATTCGAATACATGAAAGGAATTCAAAGAGTTACGCTTTTGGCAGAATAAATGGATTCGCACGATAAGAATTCAAGAATGTGGAATGTTTCCTAAGGGTTCTGCAGCCTCTCGAAGATAAGTACAGACGTCTCCGTACCGATCCGCAAGACTCTACTAAACCTGCTCATGACCGTTGAGTCCTATGCAACCTAGTGCTCTGATACCAACTTGTCACGACCCCAAATCCTAACAGGTCGTGATGGCGCCTATCGTGGAATTAGGCTAGCCAACCATCACNCATCTAAAGATAAATAAATCTAACTCTGCTAAAACTATAATATAAGTCTCTGAATCAAATGCTAATACTAAATGAGGAAGGGAAATGGAGAGCTGTGGACGATGGACAACTACCTCGAAATCCCGTGAATGCTGCTACCGAACCTGCGTCAGCTACTGCTACGAGCTAGTACCTAGATCTGTGCACAGAGGCACATGGAGTCTTTATGAGTACGCCAACTCAGTAGTAATGAAAATAAATCACAGTCTGAGTAATATAAACACACAGAACATGTACACAATTCCACAAAACCAGTAAAACACCAAGTCACCATGTAGTATTCATCAAATAATAATTTCGAAATCAGTTTCCAGAAATCCTTTGGAAACAAGTACAATATCGGTGTAACTCATTAAAATTTTCAGTAAAAACCAGTTTGAAGACGAAGTAAATCATAGTTCGAAAAATCAGTAAATATCTTCATAAAACTACCCCTCGGGCCAAAATCATTTGTAGTAACCATTGCCCATCAGGCATCCTCACCATCACTCTACCCATCAGGCATCCTCACAATCACTCTGCCCATCAGGCATCCTCACCATCACTCTACCCATCAGGCATCCTCACAATCACTCTGCCCATCAAGCATCCTCACAATCACTCTTCATAAGCCCCGCGGGCATCACTCATTCAGTACATGCGCTCACTGGGGGGGTGTTATAGACTCCGGAGGGGCTCCTACAACGCAAGCGCAATAATAAGCCACATCATGACATAAATCACACACAATATAGGCTCGCAACCTCACTCATATCATATCATCCTCACAATGTAGGCTAGCAACCTCACTCATATCATAACATCCTCACAATATAGGCCAGCAGCCTCACTCTGTCACACACTCTCAATTTTCCCTTCAGGCCAAAATATATCGGGTTCTCGACCCAAAAACAATGTTTCATTTTCAAGAAGTAGTTCAAAATACTCTGAGTGTAAAAACAATTTCACAGAAAAGACTGAGTGAAAAATCATAACATATCAGTGAGGAAAATATAGTAAACACAACCCTCAAAGGGTAAACAAGTCGGCACTAGGCCCCAAACACGGCTTACAACACAAAACATGACATAATATATAAATACTATTTAAGCAAAGGCTTAAGAATCGGTTTCGCAACTCAATAGTCGCCTAAATAGGAAATATGTTCCAAATTTTCAACCTTTTTATCTCAAAACCCGTGAAAGGGTGCATAGTCCGGGGTTTCATACCCCCAGGACAGGATTTAAAGACATTACTTACCTCAAAACTAGCCCGAAAACTATTCCGCGATGCGTTTGCCTTTCGAATCAACTTTCTGATGCTCCAAATCTACCAAGTTCAGATTTTTATCATCAATTTATGCTTAAGGAATGAATTCCAATCGGAAAATATCGATTTTTAACTCAAAATCCGAATTCGGTCAAAACCCGGCCCCAAGGACCACGTCTCGAAATCCGACGAAACTCACAAAATTCGAACACCCGTTCCGATACGAGTTCAACCATACAAAAATTATCGAATTCCGACATCGGATTGGCTTTCAAATCTTAAATTTATATTTTTGGAGAATTTGATTAAAAATATTCTATTGTTCTTCAATAAATTCATGGATTCGCGATATAATTGAGTGGGGAATCATGATCAATAAAGGATTTAAGATAAAGAATACTTACCTCGTTCAAATTCGTGAAAACCCCTCAGAAAATCACCCACACCGGGCTCCCCCAACTCTATTTTTGTTAAAAATGGCCAAAAACTCTCGTTTTATAGAGTTTTACGTTTTGGGCGCCACAGGTGGAGCCGGGCGCTGCCTGTGGCGCTGATTACAGTAGCAAAAAAATTCACGGCGCCCAGCGCTACCCTGGGCGCTGGCGATGGAAATTGTTTTTCCCCGTCACGAAAATGTGCATAACTCTCTCATACGATGTCCAAATACGACGATTCTTTTTGCTATGGCTCCAAAATTTTGATACGGATCTAATGCTTCAATCAAAACTGAATTTGGATCTCATTTGCTTAGTGTGGTACCACTTATTCTTGAAGAACGACGTCGAAACATTCTTGAAATGGCCAAGTTAAATTCCGTTAACCATCCGAAGTCGTCCCGAGGCCCTAGAGACCTCAACTAAATTTACCAACACATCCCATATGATCATTCAAACTTAGTTGCACTCTCAAAACACCAAAACTAACATCAAAACACCAAATTTTACCTCGGATTCAGGCCTAAGAACTTTGATGTTTCTAAAATTCACCAATGATGCCGAAACTATCCAAATCAACTCCGATTGACCTGAAATTTTGAGGACAAGTCCAAAATGACATTACGAACCTGCTCCAACTGTCGGAATTCCATTCCGACTCCGCTAGCCTATTTTCCACTGCCGACCGGAAATCTCCAAAAACTAACTTTTGCCAATTCAAGCCTAATACTACACCGGGCATCACAAAATTATTTCGGACACACTCCTAAGTCCCAAATCATCTAACGAAGCTATTCGAGTTTTAAAATTCACATTCTGGAGTCGTTTACCAATAAGTAAACTCTTAGTTGACTTTTTCTCATTTTAAGGCTATTCTTAAGGACTAAGTGACTGAATTCTCATTTAACCACTCCGATTTCAAGCCTATCAACTCCAACACATTCATAATGGAATAACCAACCTATGACAAGTCAAATACAGTAATTATAATGCAGGTTCTACGTAACGACTGACCGGGTCGTTACACTTTTTCTTAATTTCCTTAATTTTCTTCATCGTTGTATTTATTCTTTTTATACAACTTCATTTTTATCTTTTGAATTATATATTTGTTTCCCTTTATCTTAATTTATTTAATTTTCTTCATCTTTGTATTTATTCTTTTTATACCACCTCATTTTTATCTTTTGAATTATATATTTGCTTCCGTTTATTTTCTAGATCTCAAAATTACTTATTTAAATATGATTTTAATTACTTTTCTCTTGATTTCGGATAAAACAACAAATATCTTCAGTTTGATTATCATGTATTTAATTATGCACCAATAATCTTGTAATTGAAAATAATTTAAAAGATGAATCTGAACCGAATTAAGTCCAGAAAGAGCAAACCAACCAAATGTATACTCTAATTCAATCTTCTTGATAGTGGTAGATTTATATTTAAAACCTCTTGCAGAAATGCAAGATAATGTTGCATAGAATGGACCCGCGTAGTCCAGCCCTTCTAGTGGCGGATGTACATGGAGACTTATGGGTGCTTGAGCCCCCATTACTTTTAACCGGATTTAGTAAATTTGCATAGACAATTATAAAAATACTTAGATAAATATAGAATGAGCATCCATAACTAAATTCCTTTTTCCTCTTCTTTCGGATTTTTTATCGGCGAGCACCCATCACTTTAAAATTCTAGATCCACCACTGAGCCCTTCCCCCAACCCTGCGCATGGCGGGAGCTTAGTGACCAAACTACCCTTTATAGTGGCACCCGTAGCCATCAAATCCTGGATCCGCCTCTGCTTACAACAGTTATTAATGCAATGCAACTAAAAAGGCAATATTGAACGAATGCCAGGTTTTTTGAAATGGGGAAATTAAAGTTGGTTTCTCATTGCAACAATGTACATGTATGTGATTCGGAAGAATAAATGTGAGCGGGAATGTACTGATAGCACCAGTGAAGCTCATGATTTTCTATCCATCACTTCTGAGCAAATCCTCTTCAAATTTTCCCCTCAAATTAAAGGTAAGTTATCCATCCTTTCTCATATTTTCTCCTGCTATGTAATCCGATTAGCATGAGGATATATGATTACTTATTGATAAAAGTTTATTTTTTAACCCAAAAAACAAAATTGTAATATATATATATATATATATATATATATATATATATATATATATATATATATATTGGCTTCGTTGTGGGCAGATTTGGGCTTTTGGGACAGTTATTAATGTGCATAAGAATAGTTTGTTTTATAAGAAAACTTGGATCTGTTTGAGTTTGCTTCATTACTTGTGGATCTTTTAGGTATTACACTGAAGAGTATGTTTGTTATATAGAACAGATTGTAAGCAGGAACAAATGATATCTTTTAGGGATTTATTTTGGTAAAAACAGAGAGAATACTAACACTAAGTAAGATGTGTCGTATCTGGGATTTTGATCAGTTTTAGAATTGGTTAAGCAAAACAAACCAAAAATGTGATATGGGTTGATTGTGACTGTGTTCAAATATGTAATATGGGAATTTAACCACATTATTAAAGGATGTGAACTGTGTTAGGCAAGGTTGATCAATCAATCAGTCAATTAATTAGGCCTATGTCTCAAAATGGTTGGGATCGATGATCGGCGTCCACCTATATCCCTAAAGAGTAGTAAGGCAGTGGTCAATGTAGTTTTTATCCGAAGGGTCGGGATCGATTTCTACAGGGAGCTATGTGTGTGGGAGTTGAGTGCCTAAATGATCTAGTGGTGTGTCATGATTTTAATTACACTTCTCATCAAAAGGTTTTTGCAATTATACTACGGTTTAGTCTAAATTAAGCTTTGAACTAGCTAACTAATATCTTTTTGATGGTTTTCTCAATTGATAAAAGGACTAGGGCTGTGACTTCCTCCTAGGTGAGTGACTAACGGATCTAAAATTGAGAATGATATTGTGAAATGGGGATAAATGGCATAACCTCATGCTAAGATACTCACCCACTACCTCTCAGTAATATGGTGACTTTGCCCAAATTGGGTGTTTCAATGGATCACATGAATTGACTCAAATCGGGTGTAGCTATCTCTAGCATCCACCCTTTTATTGGGGCTATCAATCTCTTGAATTTGCCCCAATATTTTGTTAGCCTAATAACCTAGACTTGGGTCATCTTTCTCAAGAGTAACCCTAGTCATTAAGGCTTGAATTAGTGTTTGCAACCACTAATTCTGAGATTTATGCACAAATTAAGCTAAAAACCAAATACCCATACACAAAATCATTCTATAATTGAAAATCCATTAATTACCCACACTAGGGTTGGGTCACAACCCTAGCTTAAGGGTCTAGCTACTCATATTTGAAGAAGAAACACGAGTAGAAGATGAATTTAAGCTCATAATTGTAAATTACAAGATAATAATTGAATAACTATGGTTAAAGCTAAGCTAAAATAGCTCAAAATAACTAAAAAGTAATGTTCACGTGTTCTCCAAACGGCTGATGCCCTAAAAATGAGAAAAAGATCTATTTATACATGGCTGAAAATACTGGACAAAAATGCCTATACGGAGAATTCGCTCCCAGCGTATTTCTGAGCGCTGCAGCGGATTAATGACCGTTGCAACGATATTTAACCTTGTAGCTCTCTAAATCTTTAACTTCGCGCCCAACGGAATAATAGAGTGCTACAGCGGTGGCTGGAACGTGGCAGCGGAAAAATACCGCTGACCGCGGAAGCTTGAATCCCCATTCCTACCAACTCTCTGAAGTTCATCAAATGCGTCCAGCGTAATAATGGGCGCCGCAGCGGTGGATGAAACGATGCAGTGGAAAAGTAGCGCAGACAGCATTATCCTTGGCCATAAAAACAGCTTCTCTGAAGTTTGCAGTGTGGCAGCGAAGGGACAAACGCTGCAGCGTTTCAGCTGGGTTCTGGGATTTTGCAAGTTCTGCTTCTTTTTGAGGTCTTTTGGATCAATATTTACAAATCAACTCAGTTCCTGCAATTCAAACAACTTGCATCAAAATGTGGGATTAATTAAGTCAATTATTGCCTCAAAACCTAAGAAAATGGGAGTGAATAGTAGTACATATCACTAGTTATCAGTCGATCATTTATGAATTCTTTTTTCTAGAAAGGGTAAGTCGTCGATCACATGAATTATGTGGCCTAGTGATCAATGAAGTGGGAGTAGAACCTTGAGTGAGAACACAAGAGACGGTGCACCGTGCACTATACAACAACAACAACCACAACAACAACCAAGCAGAATCTCATTACTGGGGGTCTGGGGAGGGTAGAGTGTACTTCGGCCTTACCCCTACCCCAAAGGGATAGAGAGGTTGTTTCCAGAAGACCCTCGGCTTAGAGACAATAGATCCGTAACAACAACATAAACCAGAAAAATAGTATCAGCATCATAAAATACAGCAAATAAATGGAAGCCAAAATGTGAAAGACAACACAAATGTGAAACACAACAAAAAACACTAGTAGTCCTAGACAAAACACTATCAGACTAGCCAGCGTACCGAGGAGAAACCCTCGACTACCCTCTAACCTACAACCCTAATGCTCAACCTCCACATCTTCCTATCAAGGGTCATGCCCTCGGAAATCTGAAGCCACGCCATGTCCTGCATGATCACCTCGCCCCAATACTTCTTAGGTTATCCTCTACCTCTTCTCGTACCTGCTAGAGACAACCACTCACACCTCCTAATTGGAGCATCTAGGCTCCTCCTCCGCACGTGCCCGAACTATCTAAGCCTCACTTCCTGCATCTTGTCATCCATGGGAGCCACACACCCTCTCCCGAATATCTTCATTCATAATCTTATCTATCCTAATGTGCGCACACATCCATTTAGATATCCTCATTTCTGCTACTTTTATCTTCTGGATATGTGAAATCTTGATTGGCCAATACTCGGTCCCATACAACATGGCCGGTCTAACCAAGGCTTTGTAGAACTTACCTTTAAGTTTCGGTGGCACATTCTTGCCACACAGAACTCCAGACGCTAACCTCCATTTCATCCACCCACCCCGATACGGTGTGTGACATTACCTTCGATCTCCCCATCTCTTGGATAATAGGCCTTGGGTACTTGAAACTCTCTTTCTCTTAAGGATGACTTGTGAGTCAAGCCTCACTTCCACGTGTGCTTCCTCCGAAACGTCGTTGAACTTACACTCCAAATATTCCGTCTTGTTACTACTCAACTTGAAACCTTTAGACTCCAAGGCTCCTCAATACCTCCAGTCTCTCGTTAATGTTGCCTTGCGTCTCATCAATCAGAACTATATGATCAGCGAACATCATACACCAAGGCACCTCCCCTTGAATATGGTCTGTCAATGCGTCCATCGCCAGGGCAAATGAGAACGGGCTGAGCGTAGATCCTTGGTATAACCCCATAACCACCGAAAACGGCTCTGAGTCACCTCCCACATTCCTAACCCGAGTCATATCTACATCATACAAATCTTTTATCGCCCTAATATAAGCTACCGGTACACCTTTCACCTACAGACATCTCTAAAGAGCGTCCCTAGGGACCTTGTTATATGTCTTCTCTAGTTCAATAAACACCATGTGCAAATTTCTCTTCCTAGTCCCTATCTATGTACTGTTCCACCAACCTCCTTATCAGGTGGATAGCTGTCTTGGCTTTTTTTTGTATATAATATAAGTGATATCTAAAAATAATTTTCGAGGGAAGCCTAATTAGAACATCTTTTCCAGAATGGTATATCTCTTGGGATGAAAAAAAATATAGAGGAAACAAAAGGTGTTTTTAATAGATTAATATAAGCACCACACAAGATGTTCTTTAATACCCTGTGAAAAAATCACATACAGTCAGCTTATACTCCAAAAATTACAAAAATAAAAAACAACCCCCTACCCTATCACACCTGGAGAAGAACCATTAAGTTTTTCTATGCACAAGAGAACAGTAAATGGCCAAGTAAAAAATCTCGCATCTTGGTATGTAATAATCAACAAATCAGGAACGCCCCAGTTCAATTTTTGAGGCATTTTTTTCTAAAAATCCATTCAAGATTATCATCTATGATTTGAGTGTTTACCTGTTACAGATTGTTGAATAGCTATTTCATATCATCTATGATTTAGTTTATGATTTTTTCTTCCTATTGCTTGATTCTTCAAAAAGCATACAAAAATCGAATGTACAGCTGCAAAAATTTCAGAAACGGGTTTGATCTTGAAAGTGGAAGTCATATTATCTCTATATAACTCCATCAGCAACTACGAAAATTGGAAAATTGAGGCCTAGAAATTAAAGAAATCGAGAAAGAAAAGAAAGGCAACTTGATTCGCTTCACATTAATTATTTTAAACCTAGGGTTTGAAAAAATCCCTAAGTCTCAAGGTACTTTGGAAAAATCAAAAACGTTAAAGGAGAGGGTGAGTGAGTGAGTGAGTGAGTGAGAGAGTCGGTGGGAGTGGGAGGGAGGGGTCGAATTACTTGGGAATGGAGTGAAGTGAGAAGCGTCTAGAGTGGAAGATACATAGAGAAAAATACGATGTGAATAGAACGAGGGAAAACTTAAGGTTATGTGTATAATAATAAAACTTTCCCACTACTACCTTGGAATTTTTTTTGATAACTATAAGAAAAATTTAAAAATATTCGTTTACATTGAGTCTATAGGAATATGTAAAAAGTTTTATTTATTTATTGTTTAAGTTCCCACAGTCTTCACTAGAAAATCTTTTCAGTTTTATATAATTATTATTTTTAATGATTCTTCCCACAATATCAGAGGGAACTAAATCCCGCGCATTGCGCCAAAACTTTCCCACGGATAGTCAATGGCAAATGTTATTATTTTTCTAGGAAAAGGAATTTTAATTTTCCTATAATATTTCGGTGGGAATTGCGACTGAAAATTTTTCCGTGGGCAAACGATGTCTTTCTAGTAGTGATACACAGGTGCACCAATCTCCAGTATATTATATTGGAACATTCCGTATTGTAGTAAAATGGTGGCTATTTTTCAATGACTTTAATACGTGATTATTTCTTAATTACCAGTCCGAAAACTGACTAACCCGTGCTATTTTTACCTTTTGGTTTAATCATTAGGTAACTAAACTAATTCGAACGTGATTCGTGTACGTCTATTAAAAGGATAAAGTATTCCCTACTTAAAAGGCTCTTCATATCTCCACGAGCTGGTACAAAAATCTTTGACTAATGATCGATAAATCCCAGAAACATTCGCACAAATAACTCTTATTATTATTTTTGTTTAACTTATGTCTTTCGATAGGAATGTGTGGAGGTCGAGGATTAGGTTTGTGAGTTGACAGGTAATCGAGAGTCTCTTCTAGTCATACTAGTAGTAGTAATACTAGTCTTGTATTCTCCTATTTCGAGTTCCTTGTTGTTAGACGATGTGGCATTATTGATTGTAGTTTTCGCACTTCTCTTGTAACTTCGTATTCCTAATTTCTTGCTATTACATGATGTGTTATTTGTTTCTGTTATCTTATTTTCTTGCCATTGTCACTGTTTATTTATTGTGTCATTTTCAATGTTCTTGAACCGAGGGTCCATCGAAAATAATCTCTCTTCCTTAGAACCCACGTGTGGGATTGTACTTGATTTATTGTCGTTGTATGTCTCTCGTCTTTGAGCTGAGGGTCTCCCGAAAATAGCCTCTTTATTCTCCGATGTAGAGGTAAGGTATGTGTATACTATATCCCCTCCAGACCCTACTGATGGAATTCTACCGGGTTGTTGTTGTTGTTGTTGTTGTTGTTGTTGTTGTATCTCTCTCGTAACCTCATTAACCCAGTCTCCAATAAACCAATTTTATTTCATTCAATTACTTTGTGATGATGAAATTTATTCCATTGAGCTAACAGTTAGATACTCGCTCGACTTCATAATAAGTGACCAATTTACCTTTTTACTTTGGTTCAAAATAAGTGTCCACTTACATAATCAAGAAGTAATTTTATTTTTGTAAATTTGGCCTTATTTAAATATTTCAATGTGTCAAGGTAACAATTAAGTAAGGTTAATTTAGTGAATACATCTTTTTTTCTCTACGAGTTCGTATTTTCTTAAAGGGTGTGCCAAAGGTAAAATAGTCACTTATTGTGGACCGAGGGAGTATAATTTAGGGTTATTATCACTTTTAGCCCACGTCATGAACTATTTACATTTGGTAGCCAGAAAAGTGTATAAAATTTGTATAATTTTTGTATATAACATACAAAATGTGTGTGTATATATATATACAACATACAATATTTTTATATTTTTCGACTATTATTTTTACGGCGGCTATACAGTGTCGTTTTTCCGCATTTCAATAAACGCCATACCATGCAAATGATGCGGTATCCTAAGCATCTACTACACCTTTCGGTGGTTACACACTTATTTTCTATTGTACGTAGTTATTTACCAACATTAACTAATCATTGCATGTTTGTTTGGTATATACTTCCTCCGTTCACTTTTACATGGCGTGTATATTAAAAGTAGATTTTTATTCTTACTTGTCACTTTACGCATATCAAGAGAAGACAACAAAAAAATTCAGTTATACCCACAATATTTATTACTCATTTCAAATCATTTTCTCAAATAAAATAAAATATGCATAAATTAATATAGGTATCATGGTAAATTATGCACTTCATTTATTATTTCTTAATGGTGTGAAAAGTCAAAACGTGCGTAAAAGTAAACGGAGATATCTCTACCTTCACTCGTGCTCTCGGCGCATGTTAGCTAAACATACGCCGGTGGGGTATGGCAGCAACGAGAGGTCGAGGAAGAGGAAGGGAACGAGGTCGACCTAGGAAAATACCTATTGTAGCGTTTGGGAGCTCAGTTGGAGCTCGGATTCAAGGATAAGTAACACCTAAGAGTACTGCAATGGCGTCCCCTGTGAAATTAGCAGAGGAAATTAGATCTACTGAAAAAGGATCTACATCAAATACTGAGGGGATACTGAAGAAAATGGGGATGACGGAACCTATGGTGGTTACTACAGATATACCAACACATAATTCCATGGAGCTGAAGACAGGTGCAGGCAATGGAACAGTGAATTCAGAGAAGATCAATGAAACAATGAATCCAGTGCAAAAACCAGTTGAACGAGCAGAAGAAGCAGCAAATCCGGTAGGTGCATGGACAAATTTGTTCAAAGGAAATAGATCTGCAATAATGGCATGACCTTAACCTATATTCCACCACAAATAGTTGATGGCCAAACTGTGGTGCAATTGGAAGCAGAGGAAGTAGAACCAGAAGAAGAAAAGTGAAAGTGTGCTTTAATTGCATATGTCATTGGAGAAACTCCTGGGTATAACATTATGAACATGTATACTAGCCAAATTGGCTAAAAATTGATACGCCAGAAGTATATTTATATGATGAGCGGTATTATTGGCTAAAAATTGATACGCCAGAAGTATATTTACATGACGAGGGGTATTATGTGGTGCAATTTAATTCTGTAACTGACATGCATGTTGTATACTATAATGGTCCATACACTATCAGTAATCGACCCATAATTTTGAAGCCATCGACAACAGATTTTGACTTCAGCAAAGAGTTCCCTACTGAGATACCATTGTTGGTTAAATTTCCTAATTTACCTATGAACTGCTGGGGTAGTAAATCATTGAGTAGGATTGAAAGTGTATTAGGGACTCTTGTGTCTGCGGATGAATGTACGACAAAACAATCAAGGATTTCCTATGCGAGAATGCTTGTAGAAATAAATGTTAGTCGCCCACTCCCTGATGAAATTACAGTGATTGATCCAAAAGGGAAATATTTTAAGCAACATGTGACATATGATTGGAAGCCAGATTTCTGTGTAGTTTGTCAAGTAGTTGGACACAAGTGCAGGGAAAAGGTGATAGATGATGGCCAGAAAGAAGTTCAACACAGAAGAAAGAGGAATAAAACTGTCACACAGGAATGGAGATACAAAGGACATGTGCAACCAACTCTGCCAACTGAGGAACAAGTAGAACAAATTAAGGAGAAGAAGCAGCAGATCCAACAAGTAAATGAGAAGAGGAATGCTACTCCTAATAGTAGAATAGAAGAACAAACTGGGAAAAATAAAGGGAAGGCTATTGAAAGTCCAGAGTTCAATCTTCAGAACTTCCCTTAAATGGGTTTGGAGTGTTACATGGAGGGCATAGTGAAGAGCAAGGCATGCCTCTAGATAGAGGAGGAGGATCCAAGACTATATGATGAATTGGCTAATATGAAATGTTAGGGGAATAAATAAGAGATATAAGCAAAAGGAATTGAGGAATTATTTGAAAACAAAAAAAATTAAGCTAGTTGATTTCATAGAAACAAGAATAAAAGAGCATAATTCTATGAAGATCAACAAGAAAATTGTTCCAACATGGGAGATGTATGAAAATTACCATACTGCAGTTAATGGAAGAATCTGGCTGATTTGGGATGCACACTGGATTGAAGTTACGATGGTGAGAGCTGACGCACAAATTCTACACTGTGAAGTCACAAGCAGGATAGGAGCCATTAATTGCTTCCTTACCATAGTGTATGGCTTCAACACTGTAGAACACAAGAGATCATTATGGAAGAACTTGAAAGAAGTGGTTGTGGGCATCAACAAACCATGGCTTGTTGCTAGAGATTTCAATGTGGTAATGTATCAAGATGACAGACTATATGGCAATCCAATCACTTATAATGAAATCAAGGAGTACTCTGAATGCATGCATGAACTTTTATTAACAGAAGTTCAGTGGAGTGGAGATTACTATACATGGTCCAATAAACAATTGAATACAGATAGAATATATAGCAGGCTGGATAGGGCTTTTGAAAACCATGAATGGATGATGACTTGGGGACATGTGGTAATGCAATATGATGACCCTTTCGTTTCTAACCATGCACCTATGCTATTTACAATGGTGTCTGCAACTTATAACATAAAAGTTCCTTTCAAGTTCTTCAATATATGGGATGAGCATAAAGATCTCATGAAGATTGTAGAAGGAATATGGCAGAAGACACCAGCCACAAGCAGCATGAAAAGCATATGGATGAAGCTGAAAGATCTGAGGTCAGTTTTGAGGAAATTGAATAATGGGGAGTTTAAGTTCATCACACAGAAAATAGAGAAGGCAAGGCAGGATCTAAAGAGCACTCAGGAACAAATTCATTTGAGGAATAACACAAATCTACTTGTAAAGGAAAGAGAGCTAATACATGAGCTGCATAAATGGTCATTAGTGGAAGAAAGTGCACTACAACAGAAATCTAAAGCAAGGTGGATCAAACTTGGAGACTCAAACAACAAATATTTCTCAGCACTGATAAAAGAGAGGACTAAGAGAAAGCAGATTATAGAGCTCACATCACTTACTAATAGAAAACTTATGGAACCAGAGGAAATCAAAGAAGAGATAGTCAAGTTCTACAAAAGCTTGATGGGGTCTGCAACTCATACATTGCCAGCAGTTAACAAGCAGACTATGAAAAAAGGTCCAGTCATTACTCAGCAACAAAGAATTAAGCTATGTGCAGAAGTAACAGAAAAGGAGATTTATGATGATCTATCTTCAATAGGGAATGATAAGTCTCCTCGAATAGATGGGTACAATGCTTATTTCTTCAAAAAAGTTTGGCCTCTTGTGAAGACAGAAGTTGTTGATGCTGTTAAGGAATTCTTCAAAACAGGGAGACTTTATAGGGCAATTAACTCTACAACTATCACACTGGTTCCAAAAACTGCCAAGCCAAATATTGTGAAGGAATACAAGCCTATCGCATGTTGTACTGTTCTATACAAAATAATTGCCAAAATACTTGCTGCCAGATTGCAAGAAGTGATACCAGACATCATATGTGAAGCCCCGACTGGATTTATTCCAGGAAGAAAAATAGCTTACAACATCTTTCTTGCTCATGAGCTAGTTAAAGCATATACAAGGAAGAATATATCTCTTTGGTGCATGATAAAAATTGATTTATAAAAAGCATATGACTTTGTTGAATGGACTTTTGTGAGACATATGTTAAATGAACTTGGTTTCCCTGACCAGTTTGTGTATTGAATAATGGAGTGTGTTCAAACTGTTAACTGTGGTGATCAATGGTGAATAAAGTGAACCCTTTAATGCAGCTAGAGGACTTCGACAAGGAGATCCAATATCTCTTTTCCTATTTTCTATAGCTATGGAATACCTCAGTAGACAACTTAATGAATTGAAAGAGGATAAGATGTATCAATTTCATCCAAAATGTTCAAAGCTAAGTATTACACACCTAAGTTTTGCAGATGATCTGTTGTTGTTTGCCAAAGGAAACCTATCTTCTATTACTGCCCTCTATAAATGCTTCAAGAATTTTTCAGAAACCTCAGGATTACAAGCTAATCTTGGGAAGAGTTGTGTATACTTTGGAGGAGTAAAGAAGGAAGTGCAGGACATTATTCTGGAGCATCTGGGATTTGTGCATGGGAGTCTGCCTTTCAAATACTTGGGAGTGCCTTTATCTACAAAGAAGATCTCTATATTGCAATGGAAGCCTCTTATAGAGAAGATTACAACCATAATTACTTCGTGGACAACAAAGAAACTATCTTATGCAGGAAGAATTCAGTTAGTTAAGTCAGTGTTGTTTGGTGTACAAGTATATTGGGCTAAATTATTCCTTATTTCTTCAAAGGTGTTGAAGACTATTGATGCTTATTGCAGAAGCTACGTGTGGTCAGGTAGCAATACAATCACTAAGAAAGCTTTGGTGGCCTGGGATAGAGTCTGTATGCCTAAGTTTATGGGAGGAATATGCAAAGAAGAAGCTGCATTTGATACCTGGAAACAAGACCACAAGGAGTTTGACGAACAATGTATATTACAAACTGCTTCCTGAAATGAGGCCAGTAATCTGGAAGAGCCTTATGTTTAAGAATAATGCTAGACCTAAAGCAAGTTTTATAATGTGGTTGTATTTGCAAGGAAGATTGGCAACAACAGATAGGCTAATGAGACGGGGTATGACAGTGGAAACCACTTGCTCGTTATGTCAGGCAGAACTGGAAACGAGAGAACATTTGTTTGTTGAGTGTGATTTTGCTAAAGCCATATGGAGAAAAATGCAGACGTGGTTAAAATGGAAGCAAGTAACAGCAGAATGGAATCAGCATATTGATTGGGCTGCTAAGAGTGCTAAAGGGAAATCAAAGCAAGCTCAAGTATTCAAATTGGTGTATGCAGAATGTATATATGCTATATGGATAGAATGAAATCATAGAGTGTTTGAAGAGAAGTCAAGAAGTTGGGAAACAATTGTACGCGAAATTGTTTATATCTGCTATGTTAGAGCAGGTCCTAGAGTAAAAGAATTATTACAGAATTTTATGGTTTAAGTGTCAGGTGTGAACTTCTTGTAAATAAAAGGGAGGTATAGATAGATAGAGTTGAGATAACTAATTGTGTTAATTAGCTATGGTTTTGTAATTTTCACAGGTGATTAATACAAAAAGTTTAGTTACCGAAAAAAAAGTGCACGGAGAGTACAAAATTGTACTATTTGGTCATACTAAAATGGTTTAGGTGAGAAGAAGGTCTGGGAAGGAGGAGTGAAAGGGACCTCGAGAGTAAATACTTACCCACACTGAGTGTTTACACCAAACTATATTAACTCACTAGATTAATTAATTTAATAAGATGAGAATGCATATAATTTACCATGGTTAAATGATTGAAGTCCATGTGAAAAACACATGCCATGTATTTATTGATTTGGTGTAGATACTCGACGCGGATAAGTTTCTACCGGACCTCGAGACGAGACCTATTAATAAATGAGTGTTTGTAGCGTCAAAACCTCAATTTCACAACTAATGTAACTTGTGTATAGCGTGTGGACCACAACTTTGGCCATAGATTTTAGTGATTCCAAAATTTGGTGTAATATTTGAAGATTATTGTGATAAGTACTTGTTTATTTTTTTATTTTGGAGATAAAATAGATACATCACACTAAACTTTGTAATTTCTTATCTTCCAAATTTTTTTAAAGTAACATAATCGATGTTAGTTGTGGAATTGTATTAGGGTAGGCTGATTACATCACATCTCTTTGGAGTGCAATCCTTCTTCGGACTCTGAATGTGATATATTTTGTATACCAGACTACTATTTTTTTATATGATAGATGATAATGAAGTAAATTTAAAAGAAAAAAAAAGAAAAAGATAGAAATGGAATATTATTTGGGGGGGGGGGGGGGGGGGGGGAGGGGGAGGGTTCTCAAGGGAGAAAAGATGGTGACGGAATACATAGGTTGTTCTCGAGAGAAATTCAAAAATAGCCAGATTTACAAGTGGTCGTTGAAAAATAGCCACAATTTCAAAAGTTATTGTAATTTAGTCATTTTTCATGTAAAGATAAATCTGAACGAAAACACTATTCAAAATCTGGAAAATACTCCAGTATATTATATTGGAGTTCCAACAAAGTATACTAGAACTCCAGTATATATTTAATTCTGGAGCCAGCAAAGTATACCGGTTTAGCATAATATGATGGAAGTTCATACACATGTACACCGAACTCTAGTATATTATGTTGGACCGTCTGTTGCAGCAAAATAGTGGCTATTTTAATGACTTGGCAAACACTGGCTATTTTTGAAGGACCAGTCCGAAAACTGGCTAACCCGTGCTATTTTAATGTTGTTCTCCTTTGTCCCAATAAGATCCAATTAGGGATGGCAATCGGGCTGGACGGGTTTGGAAAAACCCATAATTTTAACCTGCCTGCCTCGCATAGTTATTTTTTCAGTTTTCAACCCGCCCAACCGCACTTATTTTTTTTTCTTTTCTCTTTAATTTTTTTCTAAAACAAACTAGTTTGGCATTTTATTATTTTTAAAAATGGAGAATTTAATAGAATCACATAAACATAAAACTGAGAGAGTATTACGTTGATCTTCCAATATAAATGGGTTACTATCATTTCCTATTACTAATACGATATCTTGACTTATGTAATATCATTTTGGTGAAACTTATGCAAATTGGTTAATTATAAATCAAAATAGTATTCGTGCTAGTGAAGAAGAATGTGAAATTGTAGTTGAATGGATTGCTTAGTTTCAAAAAAAGATAAAATTCAAAGTTGTCCCGCATTAAACTCGCAACCTGCCTTTCCCCGCTTTAAAAAATTTTAAAAATTATTTTAACCCGCCCCGCACCCGCATAAGAGTAAACCCACCTCGCCCCGCATCAAACAAAACACGCCCTGCCCCGCACCCGTCCCACCACATTGCCATCCCTAGATCCAATCCATAACAACAAAAAGGAGAGGGGTTTGTAGCAAAATACAAAAGTCACCTATTTGCTTCAATATTACGCATGCCCATATCTCTTTTGATTTCTATCATTGTATGTAATATGAGGACAAATTGTAAGAAATTTCGTGTTTGGAACAATTGAAGGACTATAACTGAAATAGTTACGACATAACAAGTGAATCTGAGGACTGCAGACACTTCATCTCTAGTTTTAATTCAACAACTTAAATTATAAGATTAAATTATAGAGAGGTCGTGGTCTCGTTGAGCTTGCAAATATCAAACTGCCAGACAACATTCGGCCTATACTACAAGTTGGAGTTATTTCTCTAGCTGATTATCATAAAATTAAAATAAAAAAGAGAGGAGAGAATGATAGTATTAGAAAAATAGTCAGTGTTTGAAAGTAATAAGAAAATCCGAAGTAAAAAAATTCAGGATATTGTGCTGATTTTTAAAATCCTTGATAGTGTCACTAATTTCAAACTCTAAAAGTGAAACTCGTTCACCCTTTTAAGTTCGAAATCAATAACACTGTCATGAATTAAAAAATATGGCTATTTTTCAAAGACTTTTGAATCTAGCAACAAAAAAAGAGAGACTATATTCAATTACAAGGTTGAGAAATGGCTAGTTTTTTAACTTTTAACTTTTCCGAACAAAACGACCCAAAATGGGATGTATTATATTAAGAAGAATTAATCTAAATAGCCGCTCACCCAACTATTTAAACTAAAAATAGCATGTGGATTTTATGCATAATTTATGTATTATATGAGTATAATTATGTATAATTCATGTATAATTTCTGTATATGGCTGGAAATAATAAACAGTAATTATGACCGGCTATTTGCCTAAAGATCCAATGCAGCCCCAATAGAATGAGTAACAAAGCCCATAAATAAGGCACATCTCCAATCTCCACCATTTCATATTCCGTCCTTAGCTTCGTTGCTTCCAATTTCGACCTTTTCATATTCTTTGCTTTCTCCGGTACGCCTGCAGGTTCCTCAATACAGGCTCTGAAACCCTAGATCTCCGTCATCGACCAGAATTCACAATTTTTAGAAGGTTTGATTCCTTAATTCTATCATGCTTTATATTCTTTCTTATTTTGGGAAAATTTAACTGATTTTGATTTGGATGTTATGGAAATCTACGTGTGCTTTGATATGGTATTCTTATATATTCTCACAGTATGCTCAATTTGGAATCAAGTGGTAGTTATCGTGAATATGAAGTGATCCAATAGTGAAAAATTGTTACTTGATTTGGTTTCTATAAAAAACGTAGTAATTCAGCTGGTAAACCAGCTGACCATGCTTGTCAATAATTATAATGCAGCTTATTCTACCCTATGAGAAGGGGAGTCTTGGCGGCATAATTGGTAAAGTTGCTGCCAGGAGGTCACGGGTTCAAGTCGTGAAAACAACCTCTTGCACATATGCAAGGTAAGGCTGCACCCTTGCGGTCCGGCCTTTCCCGGAACCCCGCGCATAGCGGGAGCTTAGTGCACTGAGCTGCCCTTTTTAATTCTACTCTACCATTCCTTGGAGGCAACAATTTTGGTCTAATATATTGCACATGTTGTTATATATACATACACATATCAGTTTGATATTCTGATGGATACCATGTATATGCGAACATTACGATAGATATATGTATATCTGATTGGAGTTCTTTCTTAATAAATGATAATGTTCTTTAAACATTTTACATCAAATATAAGATGCTTGACGGCTGCTAGTGTGCTACCTACTTGAGCTGCACTATATTTTCCTCATTTGGAATCAAGTAAATTTTGTATTAAGGTAAATAAGTTTTGCTCTTTTGGCGTGAAGTAGTTGCACTATGTACAGCAAAAACAATCCCTGTGTTACAATTCTATTCATATATTCAAAAACTAAGGGAGCTGATAAAATTCAGGAAGAACCTCTATGTTATTTATTAAATCTACTTTACGCCAAAAACCTAAATGATTTAAACGTTTGGCTCTCGCTGAAATGATAGTGCCTTCGAACAAACCTCCAATTCCTTTCTTTCCAGAATAGACCAGATTATAACAGCAGGGTGGGTTGATCCAAACTATCTTAAGTTCCTTCTTTGTCTTCACTAAATAAAAGCTGTTAGCTACTTCCGTCGAAGTACTTGCCACAACCCATTTTATCCCCCTGATGCTTAGTTATATGTTCCAGATCTCTCTACCACTATACTGTATGTTTGTTGCTTATTTATGTAGTTCTTTGCTCTGGGTTTTTAATTTATGATGTAATGGCAGAGAATAATATACTGAAGCTGGTGAAATGGCTGACGACACTAAGGCAATTGAGGACCATAACTCCAGTTCCGATAATACATTAGCTCCAGCGAATGGCAATGAGGTATCCATTGATTCCTTGGCTCGACAGGTCCAAGAATCTCTGTCCCTCGCAAAGAGACATAAGTTTTGGGAGACTCAACCTGTGGGTCAGTTTAAGGATCTTGGGGATGCAAGCTTGCCTGAAGGACCTATTGAACCTCCAACTCCCTTATCAGAAGTTAAACAGGAGCCGTACAACCTTCCAAGTCCATATGAGTGGACCACATGTGATATGGACTCGGAGGAGATGTGCAATGAGGTCTATGTTCTCTTGACGAACAACTACGTTGAGGATGATGAGAACATGTTTAGGTTCAATTACTCGAAAGAATTTCTTCGATGGGCACTTCGCCCTCCAGGTTTCTACAGGAGCTGGCACATTGGAGTCAGAGTGAAGACCTCAAAAAAGTTGGTTGCTTTTATTACAGGGGTACCTGCAAGAATACGTGCTCGAGATACTGTTGTGACCATGGCAGAAATCAATTTTTTGTGTGTTCATAAGAAGCTTAGATCAAAAAGACTTGCTCCTGTCATGATAAAGGAAGTCACAAGGAGGGTTCATATGGAGAATATTTGGCAAGCTGCTTATACAGCTGGGGTGGTACTTCCAACACCTATATCAACCTGTCAATATTGGCATAGATCTTTGAATCCAAAGAAACTAATTGACGTCGGGTTTTCCAGGCTTGGTGCAAGGATGACAATGAGCCGTACAATAAAGCTGTACAAGTTACCTGATCAGACTGTCACACCTGGGTTCAGAAAGATGGAGCCCCATGATGTTCCTGCAGTAACTCGATTGCTTAGGAATTACTTGAAGCAGTTTGTGGTTGCACCTGACTTTGATGAAAATGATGTGGAACACTGGCTTCTGCCAAAGGAGGGTGTGATTGACAGTTATCTGGTTGAAAGCCCGGAGACTCATGAAATCACCGACTTCTGCAGTTTTTACACTCTTCCTTCATCAATTCTTGGTAACCAGAACCATTCCACTCTAAAGGCTGCTTACTCGTATTACAATGTCTCTACAAAGACTCCGTTGATTCAGTTGATGAATGATGCCCTTATTGTGGCAAAGCAGAAGGATTTTGATGTTTTCAACGCCCTAGATGTTATGCAGAACGAAAGTTTTTTGAAGGAACTGAAGTTTGGCCCTGGTGATGGTAAACTCCACTATTATCTCTACAACTATCGACTAAAGCATGTTTTGAGAGCGTCAGAGCTTGGGCTTGTACTCTTGTAATTGGAGGTCGCAAAAACAACTGTATCTCACTGTGGGGGAAGCATTTTGGAAATTTACACTAAATTCTACCGGAAAGTTACCTCAGTTCTGTTATATTTTGCTCGACTCCAGCGCTGAAATTACGCTTGGATGTAGAACTTTTGAATAGTCTTTTTTGTTCAATATTTGTCTCTCCCTCTCTCAATGGGACTTTGCAGTTTCTGGTCTTCCCTGTTTCCTTGTGACTATGGATAAGTTATATCTCCAACTCTTTTTTCTTGGTAAGCTGTCACCTCTTGACGTCCTTCCGTTATTTGCTTGATTGAGGTTGCCATTAATAAAGCAGTTCTATCACATTCAGACATATTTAGGATTCTAATTGGGCTTATGTTCTGTGACTTTATACTTAGATTAATTTATACCAAAAGGTCAAGTGTCTTCTGGATTGTTGCATCAGGCAGTTTCAGTGAGAAAATATGCGTTTAAGGGAAAAATAAAAGAATAAGACTTGTCTAGCCTCCTATCGTGCAATATATCGTTTAAAGCGCATGGTTGCAAGTTGAATCCTCTACCAGTGGAAGGGCACTTTTACAACTAATTCCCTTTGGGCTGTTAAGCTATCGCTGGTATTTTTTAATAATAACTGTGACGTCTAGATTAACTTGGGTGCACCTATAAGACAACTCATCACCAAGGCTTAGATAGACGACAAGCCTCTTGTAACTTTCACGTATTATATTGTGAGAAAGCCAAGGCAACATAATCATCGAATGCAATATACTCATCGAATAGGAGCTGCCGCTACATTCTACTAACATTTCATTTTTGACCAGACGTATAATAAAGATTGTGTGTTTCCATGTGATCTTCAAAGGAATCTCCTTTTCCTTTTTGTAGTTACTTGCAGAACTGAAACTGGCATTGCAGGGCACGAATTACATAACTGATTTAAGCAAATGCCGGGAGAAGTAGAGGACTTTAACAATTGAGCCTCTACATGGTATAAAAAGGACAGCTCAGTGAATTAAGTTCCCGCTATGCGCGACGACTAGGGACAAACCTGAAGAGTTTTTCATACCTATTTTCTACCTATCCAAGTTCGACAGAGAATAAAACTAAAACTAATGTCAATAGAAAGCACGTTGGCATGCTGCTGGACCTGGCACATCTAAGAGGTAAACTCAAGAGCTAAATTAATACATGCTGTGCATCAGATCAAATCTATAGTCAAACATAGCCAATTAACCAGATGCAAAAAGGTAACCATAATAGAAACTAGTTGAGACACTATAGCATGCCGAGTAATTGGAAAACAAATACCCCCAAGAAGCCAGCTGATTACCTACACCCCTCAAAATTAACTCCATCTATATTGTCTTCTCTCCGCTTGAAAAGACAGAAAAAATTCATTAGCAAATCTATGAACAGAAATTAGCAAAACTTAAATGTAAGAGTAACCTATAGCCTGTACTACAGAACTTAGATGGGTAGGATAAACCAGATATTAATGACCGTGACGTCTGAAGCTTCAGGTGTGGCCACAGTTTTCTCAAGTATCTTCTACAAATAAAAAAATATGATGGTTCTGGCATCCTGGGAACCCACTGCTATCAAAAACTGAAAATCCTCTCATCTCAATGAGCTGTATATACAATCCGTTGCTCTGACTGATCAAGCCAAGAGAACAATTTGACCTCGTGAACCTGGAAACAACACCAAGAAGAAAAGAAGAAAAGAAACAAATCTTCAATTAGTAACTCCAACCCAAAGGTCTGCTGACGGCTGCATTTAAATATTGAACCGTCAAAAACCTTAGTCATACATACATATTTAGCGCACAAGGTAACAACCAGCCACTTACATTGTTCATAGATCTCTTTGAAGAGTTGTAACATTGACTCAGCATCCTCAGCCATTTTTGACAACCTTTCTGCATTATTAACTGCTTCAGCCGCCAAAAGAGACTTCTCTTCTGCATCAGCAATCTTGTAAGCAGCAATCCCAACAGCATCTTCCATTGTTTCACAGGACACTTTTACAGCTGAATTTGGGGCTGGCCTTGGCAAGACATCTTTTTGTTTTGGAGTAGTTATTTTGGTTTCTAATGTTGCATCCTTAATTTTATAGCAATTCTGGACCTGCATTTCATCAAATAGAGGGAAAAATGCTAAAACTTCACTTCAAGAATGTGGGAAAGCAAGGTTTTCCTGAATTTCCCGTGTGTGAATACTACATCCACCCCCCTCCCCCTTTTGAGGTGGGGGGGTTGCAGGTTTGCCAAAAATTCTAGTGGCTTGGATCTGAAAGTGATGCTTAATGGCACAGTTGCACGAGCCAAGACAAGGTTGTGTGAAAATAGTTATGTTTCCCTTAATCTTTGTTTTTTGTCGCAAAGAACTGAACATAAGATGCCATCACACTGTGTAATTCAAAGAACACAATTCCGATCGAAGGCTGATCTGCAATTACTTTGCAAGTTGGAACTTTGAAAGAACATGGACCTTCATTTTTTTCTGAAGGCTGCAATATCAGGCTTAATTAACCAATGACTGCTGAGTTAAAGCCAAGTGCAATGACACTTGGGTGAATAAAATATAAGCTGAAGAAGAATTGGTGAAGTTTCTCCCAGATAAGACACTAATAAAGCAATTTCAAGAAGCAGTAAGACTCTCGGAGCATATGTGCAAATGAGCTGGAGTAGTGAGCTCAAAGCAACAGTGCATTTGAAGAGTAAACCGAGAAGAGCTGAGAAAGAAGAAAAAGGGTGGGAAAAAAGGAAGAACAAAAGACAAGAAAATTAGGTTCATTCATCAACTACTCTTTACAATGCTTAACTTACACTAAATAAAGGGGAAGTGGTGTCAAACTGGAATAATAGGACTAAGGCGGGGTCAAACTATAGCAATAGAAACTTGGCCTAATATCTTAATTCGTTACAGCATAGGATGCATCAATTGAACCACAGCTGTCCAAATTCCTCAGATTGAATGGTAAAACAAGTAGAATCATTCATCAACATGAGATACATGGTAAATAATGAAGTAGATTAGTGTTGCAGTC
Organism: Nicotiana undulata; assembly: GCA_005239495.1. NCBI lineage: Eukaryota > Viridiplantae > Streptophyta > Magnoliopsida > Solanales > Solanaceae > Nicotiana > Nicotiana undulata. The sequence continues at coordinate 25,797 of ML291968.1, forward strand.
AAGAAAATACACCAAGAAGCTTACTGAGGGATGCAAAATTATTTACCCTTTCGAGTTTTCCTTTTAAAACAAGTCTTCGCAGCTTGGAACTTAATAACCTTCTAAAATTTTGTGGTACTTCATGTCGTTGCTGCAACAAAGAGCAGAATAGAGTCCACATCCTTTAATAAGTATAAATTCAATTAGTCAAAACGGAAGTATCACTAAAAGGTTGAAGATCAAAGAATAGAGAGGGATAGAGTCAACTTCCTTTGTCAAGTATAAATGCAATGAGTAAGTAGTCAAAAAAGAATTATAACAAAAACGTTACCAGAAGATCATACAACACTTTTTTTAGTTCATTTTTTTAAAAGTCAACGATTTGTCTTGCTATCACTTGTTATCAGGGCTCCCTTCACTTTCTCTAGCCGAGGGTCATTTCGGAAACAGTCTCTCTACCCTTCCAGGGTAGGGGTAAAGTTGCGTACATCCTACCCTCCCCGTACCCCACATGGTGGGAATATACTGGGTAGTTGTTGTTGTTTTTTAAAGTCAAACACTAAGGATCACATGCAGCAGTTGGATCTATCAACAGATCAAAAATCTAAGCAAAAAGGGCATCACTTACTCTATTTGGATTCAGCGTTAAATTTATACAACAAATGTGTGTCTGTATTACACCGAAGCCTCTTTTTCTTTAGTTATCAGTAGTCTCCAGCCGTCTGTCCAGCCCCACAAGCAAAGTTGCCATAGTACTCTTACCAGCCAAACATGGAAGTGGCCTCGCAGCCACACCAAATTGCGTAGCTGTAATTCAAACCTGGGATCCCCAGGTTGTTACTCCATACCTCAACTGCTCGTATGGTAGCATAGGCTCACAGATTAAAGACAGGTTAAAGTATTTGTATGCCCAAAATAATGTTACTGCAAAACACACCTCAAGACATTTTAAAATATCCTTAAATTCAACTCCCTGTTTTCAATTTTTGGAAAACAAACCACACTCCAGGAGTGGATGAAGTCATTTTCTCTGCTCTTACATTTGCCCTATGAGATCTATAATGAAGTTTAGAATTTACAACGTTCAAGGGAAAAGAGGCTGAAAATAGGAAAAAGGTTATCTTGAATTGCATATTTCAATGTTTTCTAAATAGAGGATGAGAACCTTAAGGGCTGGCCAAGCACAAAGCCCACAGGAAACTGAAAATGGTCGAAGCTTCGCATGAATTGTCATAAACCTTTGGAAGATAACCATGAGTGTCAAATAAAAATATGTCTATTAACAAGTAGTATTAGATAAACATGTTACCTTGCATTGCCTTGTTATTGTCGAAAAAACTAGGGCAAAGAGGGCAAATCTAGAACCTAGGATTCATCGGTACATTAAACATACATATTGTTTGCTGAAGGAAATTACCTCCACACCAAACTAGTGCATCAAAAGTTCAAGACATAGTTACATATTGTGCAAGTCCCAATTGAATCTAACATGGCATCTACATCAGTACAGAGAACAGATTGCACCAAGAAGCTAACAAAGAGATAAAAGTTGATGCTTATGAAGCTAAAGCAATTCATGCAGCCCAACACGCCATGTATAGTTCAAGTGACTTCTTTAAGTCTGAAATTCAAGTAAAATTCACTAAGATGTCAACTGGAAAGGCAGAAGAAGCAAAACGAAACATGTCAGCATGAAGATCATGAAGCCAAATAAGCATGACTTCCCCATAGAAGTTTAATGCAATAACTATAAGCTGATTGGGCTCACCTCAATAAATCCCACAATGGCACCAAGATCACATCCATTTGAACACTTCATGGATGATAATGCTTCAAAAATCATATCATTATACCTGGAAGTATGGCAGAGACATGAACATATGATGATGAAGCCACCAAACTTGATAATAAAGTATGAATTTCTCCAACAGGTCTAAGGATGGGTCAGTAGTGGAGGTAAAAGCAGGCTGAGAAAGATACATATCCTAAGCATTTTTAAGTTCAAATGTAAATGTAGACCCTGACAGGATCTCATTGAGAAAACTCAAGGTGTCCACTACCCACAATCCTTAAAAATTGACTATAGACATTCTTCCCAAGCCCAACACGAGCAACATATACTTTCTCGACCTCAATATGGCACATGCAATAATCTCATATTTACTTTAGTAATAAATATTTGCTTTTCCATATTTCCACCATTGTGGTTTTGACCTTATGTTGTATAGAATTTAAAGGAAGAAAAAAGAAAAATTAGAAGATATGTCATGACCACATCAAAATGGACAAGTGTGTCATAATCTAACGATAAACTTTATCAACACCGCAACAAACCCAGTGTAGTCCCATAAGTGGGGTCTGGGGAGGGTAGAGTGTAGTCACACCTTACTCCTGCCTTTAAAAAGGTAGAGAGGTTGTTTCTCGTAGACCCTAGGCTCAGGAAGGATAATGATAAACTTCAACAAACCAAAGATACAACCCAAAAGAAAAGATCCAGACATCCACGATTTTCAAATATAAGAAACAAATGCAGAAAGCAAACTTCCGAGGGTCTATTGGAAGCCGTCTCTCTACCTTCACAAGGTAGGGGTAAGGCTGCGTACACACTACCTCCCCGACCCCACTTGTGGTATCACACTGGGTTTTTTGTTGTTGTTGTTGTTGTTGAATGCAGAAAGCCAACTGCTATGCAAAAGATCTTATTGAAACAGCTTTAAATTCTAGATAGTGAAAGACCAACCAGTACTGTCATGCAAGAAATGCTATTTCTATTTTTTTTTACCTATATTCGGCTACATTCTTTTGTATCTACCATCACAAATACACTTACGTAGTTTTCCTTTTTCCTTTCAGACACTTTTGTAGTTTTCCTATTTCCTTAGATTACTCCCTCTCCTTCTCTCCTTTTTCTGCAGGAGGTGGGGCAGGAAGAGGTGAGGCTAGTGGGGAGTGCAGGAGAAATTTCCTTCGCACGAAATTATAACTAATTTCTTGCTCCCCCTTCAGCTAACGAGAAGAAGGAAATGATACTAACAAGCAAGTTTTCACAAAAGTTATTTCCTGAGAGAACTTTTTAAGAAGTATAAATGCATACCCAAATACTAAGTCTTGAAAAGTTCAACAACATAGCTGCTAAGCGTACAAGTAATACAAGAAGCTAAAAGGAGTCACCTACTTCGGAGCATTCTTGCTTCCTTGTGGGCTTTCGGGAGAACCATCCATGGCGTCATTCTCGGGCTCTGAAGTAATAGCCAAAGGAGTTTGAACAGTAGAAAGTGCAAGTGCATTTATTGTCTTTGGTCTTGCACGAGAAAATCTAGATTTATCTTTAGAGCCTTGCGCAGCAGTGCTAAAACCCATATTTCGCCATTTATCCTATTCATGGAGACCAAAGAAAGTGCAATGACTATCATGTTGAGTCTGAAAACTTGCTAAAATCCTCTTCTGGATGAGAGACTGCCACATTTGCAATAAAACAGAAATAGCAGACGCAGAAATTCCACAAAGAGACTGAGATCTTAGCTCCAGGAGCAAAGGTTTCACTGCATATCTTATAACTAGAGTCCCGCCTTTTTCTGATCAAATTCCTTCACAACTGGAAAATCCAGTTAGATTAAAGATGTTGCACTTGTCTTAGTGATTGGAAGAAAGCACTACTCTCTTTTGTAGCAATAAACACTTCTAGTATAGTTTTGTTACCTAAATGGACATTGTCCAAACAAAATTTTAATAAGTATGTTAAAGAGGTTAAGTTTGGGCATAAGCACCAGCATAAATAAAGTTCCGTCTTTGATAAATTTTCCTCTATCCACGAGTTGTTACCTTGACTCCATAGTCCATATGGGTATTACAATTATATGTTGGTTTAAGGAAAGGTGGGCCAAACTAGAATTAAAGGTAACTTCTTCAGGTTGAGTTAATTAGGTTAAAGAGCGGACCATATGATTTTTAAGATTGAAAAATAATTCATCATGAGGGAAGTTAACATGATTTTGAAACAAACAAAAGAGACAAATGAAAGTCTTTTCTGCAATAAAGGAAGAATATAACATAGATCCCATTCCACAATAATACTCCATACTCTGTTCTTCTCTATGAAAAGGCAAATCAAGGTCACTAACAATGAAAGTCAAATATATAAAACATCAAAGGGAAAGGAAGGTGAAGTGACATTTTCGCAGAAAACCTAGTCTTTCATTGCAATCTTAAGCCATCTCATTTCAGGGACAACACAGGAAATGATATTTCATCCGGCTGTATTTGGTATACTTAGTGGTTAAGTCAATAAAGACACTATGTTCCCATGGCCGCAATAGATATAGTAAGCAGATGGGAAAAGGGAGACTGTTCCACCGAAGGTCCAGTTGCCAGATGATTTGAGAAGGACCTAAAAGACCTATAATGTGAAGGGGAAAAAACACACATCGAAGGAACAACCAGGGAAAAACCAAAGCACAAGGAATTTTATGAAAATTGAGAACAAAAAGTATATAATACATGCATATCCAGAATGAATGTTATGTGGAAAGGAAGAACTTAATCTTTGGGAATGGGAGAGGTCATTTATCCAGAAGTTAACTCGTGATAGTGGTCCAGCCCTATATGGAAATTACCTGAAAGTGTTTACTTTTTACCTCAAATTTAGATTGCCACTCAGCATTCCACATAGTTGTTTACCAACTTCAGCAAGTTTCCTATGAGTATGTAGTATTTTTTAAGATTTTGAAGAGTGGAAAGGTGAGGAAGACAATTTTTTAATTAAGTGTGACAAAGACAACATATGAAGGTGCTGTTTTCAACGAAAAATATTACAGATGTATTATCAAACAAACATCAATGGGATAAACCAGGAGACGTAAAGCAAAGGGATATAATTAGCTATACTGAAGAGTAAAGCAGCATGGACAACAACATGCAACTCTGTCACCTATCAGAATGGTTGTCAGATGAGCACATAATCAGGGTGGTAAAGCAGATAAAGAAAACGAACCATAATCTAGTTTTACACTAGCATTTTCCACCTGAATAACCCCTAGAAGAGCCCTCATAATCTAGATTCTCTTAATATCCTACAAAGAGTGGTGTATAGCAGTATAGCAATTAGCACCATCAAAGAGGAAGTTGGCTGATGACTCTACTTCAAGTCCTCGCACATGTTGCAACCGTATCCTTTCATTGCTACAAAATGAATATAGCAATATTTAACTCGTTGAAACAAATAAAGGAGTTGCAATGCCCAACATTTATGATGCAATAAACCAGAAATCACAACAGTTAGAAGCAGCGTCATGACAAATGAACAATATTATACTGATGCTCGATATTCCAAAATAACACGGGACAAAATCACTACGACAAAACAACACACATTGTAACATCAAGGGAAACGCATTAACCCTAATCCTATATTTCAACTTTCAAGTATAAATTCTGCGTATGATCAACCCAAAACAAAAGTAAAAGAATACAACACACAAACAAATGAATATACACACACACAAGAAAAACGAGAAACCTTGAGGTCGATGTTGGAGCGATTAGTCAAAAGGAGCGCGAATTCAGGATCCCTGAGGATGTTCTTCCACCTTCCGGTTCCGTGCTTTGCCACGCCGGCTTTTAGGGCTCCTTCTTCCTCCGATGTCCACTTCACTTTGTGGTTCCCCATCTCTCTCTCTCTCTCTCTTCAACGATCAATCTTCTAGAGCGTTTTCTCTTTCTATATATGTATATGTATCGGAGGAATTGGTTTATGTGTTCACGAGGAAGAATCCAGAAACTCTTTCAACAATGGCGGAACCCCGCTGAGGGGAATAAAAGCAGAACGTCAACAATGTTGCAGCCAGATTTTGTTAATCTGATATTTCCAAAGAAAGAAAACAGTCATTTCCTACTACTATTATAAAGCTCCCGCCAGAGGACAAATTCCATCAGTTATGGGAGGGTCCTTTTTTCACCTTATTTTATTGTAATTTTATATTTAGTGTAGATTTAAAGAATTCCTATAATCAGTCCCAAGTCCCAACTTACTAGAAATTGACGCATAATTACTGTAATTAAAAACTCAAACAATGAATAAAATTACTATGAGATAATATAATGTGTTTGTTTGGATGGTTGTTACTCATGATATTGTATTGTATTGTATTGTATTATATTGTATTGTATTATTTAATAAATATAATATTTATATATTGTATCATTTTCTATTATTTCATGATATCACACACCACCAATATAAAGTAAATTTATAATATTATAAAGGAAATTATTATATGGAATAAGTTTATTATATAAAAAGTAAGGTAAATGATAAAATAAAATTATTTAATAATAATGAAGGGAGAGATGAGAGAAAAAGACAAGATAACGATGTAACCACACCAGATCGGTCGTTACATAAAGTGGCACATTTTGTCGTTACGTAACAATGGATTTAATAATACAATGCAATAATATTTAACTAACAACCAAAACAAACATCGCATTTAAAGTAACAATACAATACAATATAATACAATACAATTGGTAACAACCATCCAAACAAGTTGTTAGGGGCATGGTTTGGTCTGGATTGATTTTTCCCTAATAAGAAACCAAACTAAGTAAGTCGATTTTTTTCAATTATTTGAACCAAACTAGACCAATTAAGTAGTTTTTTTATCGATTCGTTTTATGACGTTTTTGTCGAATTTTTGAATTTTCGTTTATTTGTCATTTTTTTCTTCTTAAATATGAGACATACACTGCCAAATACATTTTTACTCGACTATATTTTCAACGTAACACTATCAAACTATTTAGCCTTTGAGAAATCTATCATTTCCGAAGATATATTGATAATAATTGAATCAAATAGTGGTGAATAAGTTAAGTACTCAATAAGAAATGTATTATTTTTTCATGAAATAGATTATTGTATTTAGCAAAAGAAAACTTCCAATCAAACTATAATGTAAAGGAAAATAACTAGGTTATTATAATAACAAAGAACTAGACTCAAAGTGCGAACAGTTAACATGCACCATAAAATTTTAGAATGTACATTGGTGAAATAATAAAATTGAAATAGGCACTTTTATAGTCGGTTTAGTTCGATTTTTTGTTCTTTTATTAAAATTAAGACCAAATCAAATTTAATTGTTCTTAAATTCAAAATTAAAACCAAATCAAACCAAAAAAGTATTGATTTTTTTTCCCGGTCTGGATGAATACCCCTAGAGTGCCACAAGACATTAAGTAGATATCAAAGGGTAAACACTTACATGTATGGAGTGTTTAAACTCAACAAAATAAAACAACCTTACAAATCAACAAATTAAAGTAAAAATGCGTAACACTTATGGTTTGTTTGGAAAGCCACTTGGTAAATAGAATTGGTATAATTATTAGGATAATAATTACATAGTTTAGTAATTACACGATATAGTAATTATAATGTAATTATAAGCGTATTGTTTGATTGCACATGTGTAATTACACATTTAGGTTAATTTTCAAATGAAGTATTTATCATGATTTAAAAATTAATATAATAAATATATGTCTGTAATAGTTTTTATAAGTATAAATGATAAGACTTGGTATTTAAGATGCATATTTTTCTTGAATATAAATTAATTGTTCTTATACTTAAATTAATTATAAAAATTATTTCTATATATTTTTCAAATTAATAATATTTAGTTTAACTAATTATTAAAACTAAAAATATATGTTTTGTAATAACACCATGGAATGCATGTTTGATAAAAGAAATTAATATTTATAAATATAGTGTCATAAAATTATTTAAATATTTGACAAAACTAATCCTTATATTCTAACTAAATAATTAACAACATGCAATGTGAAATAATAAGTAAATTGGAACCATAAATATATCACAATTTCAAAATTTAAATTTTTTAACATATGTCAAATTCCAACATATAAAAATAAGTTCCAATACAGCTTAAGATTAGAAAACATTATAAGTTTATAGCATCGTTCAACAACGAAATTCTACTTTAATGACATCACTTGTTATATGCCAGGTTTGTTAATGTCTCATTATTTATAATATTAGGAAGCGTAGTTTCAAAAAACTAGAATAATGACACGCTTACGCTAAATGAATAAAATAAAATAGATAAGAAATAAAATATATGAGCAATTACATGGTTCACAAGAAGTAAAGGTGGAGAAATAAAAGATAAATAATGTACAAAGAAAATATATTTTATGATTAAAAAAGAAACTAAAAAGTAAAAATAAATAAAAACTAAAACAAAAGGAAATAAAAATAATGGAAATAAAAAGTAATAAATTAAACTAAAAAGGGAAATAAATTCAAAAGTAACCTTGTAATTATACAATATAATTACCACCACTTCTCCCCCTCCTCCCTTGAGAATAGGGGAGTGTAATTACAGCTCTCCAGTTACACCTAATTTCATGCTGATCAAATAAGACAAACATGTTAAACTGTGTAATTACATTTAATTACACCCAAATTCAATTCTCGGATGGTTTTCCAAACAAGCTCTTAGCTATGGTTAAGTTTTGAAGAGTGGATATACAAGACATATACTCCCTCCGGTCCAAAATAAGTGATTTTTTGGCCTTTTTTTGTGATCCAAAATAAGTGATTTTTCCAGATTTTAAGAATGAATTAATTATTTTTTCCTACATTGTTCTTGGAGTAAATAGTGTTGGAGTATGTGTTAGAAGTGTTTATGTGAGATAATAAAGGTTAATATGGTCAATTTTACTGCTAATTAATATTAAAATGTGGAATTCTTAATCTGTGTGAAAACATCAAAAAAATCACTTATTTTGAATCGGAGGGAGTACTTTATATTCATTAGTATGCAATAAATATATGGTGTAGTTTCATATCATAGCAACACTATTTACTCCAAAAAATTTATTTCTACTCCACCCCGTTCTAGATTGAACACTTTCCAAAGCAAACATATATGAGTTAAATATATTGAATTGTGTGGAAGAGCTTGCTAGTTTGAATTACAAATAATAATATAGTTACATAAAGCATAACGTTTAAATCAATTTATGAGCACAAGAACCAGATTTGGAAAAAAATGGTTTTGTATAGTAACATAAACTGTTTCTAAGAACTAAGAAGCCAAAAGAATAGCTTCTTCCCCGACGTACTTTTGATATCTTAAGTCCTAACTAAGCACAATTTATTAATTATATTTAAAGTATTTTTAAATTGATTAATTAAATATAGGCGAAATGGATTCCTTGCCGCTTAAACTTGACGGGGTTTTAAAAGCCGATACATAAACTATCAACTTTTTCATTTGAACACTCAAACTTATTTTTTCGTAACTAATAAACACATTTGACCATTGACCATACCCATGTGGCGTCAGTTAGTCCTAATAAGCAGGCCGCGTTAGGAACACGACGTACAAGAGCCCGAAAGCCCCTTTCCCAACGCCCAACAGTACAAAATGGGTTGTATTTAAGTGTCTGCTTATTCATTCCTTCCAAAATACCCTCTTCCTCCATTTTTTAAAATCCGAAGCTCCATTTTTAAACTTTTTCCTTTATTTAGACCGTGAAAATGACATAAAACTGAAAAAAAATCATTGTGAAGTTGAAGCTAAGTTTTGCATCGCTTGGTCCAAATGAAGCTCAATCAGAACAAGATTAACACATAATAAACGAAAATTAAAAAATGGGTGAATAATTATGATCGATTTTGAGGGGTGAGTGATTATGATCGATTTTTTCGTCCAGCACGACTGACCTCACGCCATATCCACCACCATAAGCAAGTCCTTTTTGAATGTTGGAGAAGGTGAAAAGAATTTGGAAGATTCTGGAATTCAGCGATCAGAGTAGGTGAAAAGAATCTTCCGGAATTTTGATGCAAATGGCGATGGGATCTTAACCGCGAGGAATTGGCAGCTTTGGTGGTTGTTGTAAACTCCTAGGGTCAAATTCAACGATGAGTAGATCGGTGCCATCCTCGACAAGGTTTTTCGAATTTATGGAGAGTTCATCAATGGCGAGAAGGGCCTTATATATGATCCTCTCACTTTCCAGATTCTTTTCACCTTCTTCGATCATCAAAATTCTGGAATGAACAGGGGAGGGTTTGGTCAGAGAGAGGTTAAAAATGAGGGGAGGGGGTCGGTCTATGGAATGAAAGACGGGATCAAGGTTAGGGTTTTCGCGCCCTTGATGTGTAAGACATCCATTGATCATTTGCTGACTAAATGGACATGTATGTGTATCTGTAATATACGCGCATGGTCTCTTGTCATATGTCTTTATTAGTTACAGGAATAATGAGTTCGACTGTAATGAAAAAATAAAAACTTTAAGTATCGATTTTTAAAAATCGTACAAATTTAAGTGAAGAGGAAGACATTCCGCCTTAAATATAAACTACCACTGTGTCTGATTAAGCATACTTTTGAAAATGAATAAATGTTTAAAGTTTGGTTAAATATGCTACTACTATTAACTTTTGGCTTCCCACGCTATCATGTCACTGTATGTATCAGTGAAAGAACCCCAAGGCCAACTCCCCCCCCCACCCACCCAAACTCTTAACCCCAAATCCGCTAAAGGCCAAAACCCACAATTTTTTCTCCACTGTTAAACCACTTAACAGCTCTGCATGCCCAAAAATTCTTCTTTGATTCTAGAATCAGATGACGGTAAAAATGGGGGAGGTGGCTCCGACGGAGGAAGTGGTGCAGGCATTGCTGGAATGCATGGTGGAACCATTATTAGGGCGCAATTCTTTCAAATCAAAGGAAGTTCCAACGCTTGATCAACAACGTTCCATGGCAAAACAGGTAGTACATTATAGCTTGCCACTCTCTGTTCATTCATTTGATATGTTCTCTCTTTTGGTTTTCATACAATAATTTTTTAATCAATTTGTTCGATAAAATTGTCATTTTAGGCTTACCTGGAGTTAAACATAATTATACCTGGCCATATTTTTTTAATACTTTTAAATATTGCAATAAGTGCAAAAGTTTGCAAGTTTTAGTGTAATACTGGTGATTTTAAATGTAAAAGTTAAAATACAAACCAATCCATATACTTTTTTTTTTCTTTTCATCCGTATACGCTTAATTCGTGAAATTGACTTTGGAGGAAAGATCTTATGAAATAGGAATGGTGGGAGTATAGATAAATGATTCTAGTATTGGTGAGCTGCATCATGTTTGGATTTAGATTAATCAATACGATAGCATACTGAAGCTTGATATGGAAGTTGAGTAATGAAGGATATGCTAGTTTTGATTAGTCGAAAGCCTACATAGTATTCAAGTGTGCTATGGTATGTTTGTTATGTGCTACTTAACCCATTCTTCTACTGGTTGCTGATGTTGACAGGTGGAAGCTGTTGTGTTGCTCTACAACTACTACTATAGGAAGCAACATCAAGATCATAAAATCGAGTTTCTTAATTTTACGTCATTTTGCCAATTGGCTGTAGTTTTGGAACCAAGTTTGGTGACATATATGAAATTAATGCGTCGACCAGATTACACAGACGTGGACGATTTGGAAAGCCAAATCTCGCTCACTGAGAAGGCAATTATGCGGGCATGTGATATATCTTCGGCACTAGATGCTGCACAAGTTGATCCGCTATCAGAGAAATGGCATGTTTCCAAAGTTGTTGTATTCTTAGTTGACTCAAGGAGGGAGAGTTGCTTGCTCATGCGTAGTTCTATGACCTATGCTGTTTGGTCCATTATTGAAAAACATCTTGACGTCTCCTCAGGTTATCTTTTTGATTCAAAGTGTATAAAGAAAAAGAAAAGATCTACTAATATACCTTCAGCCAGTTCTCAGTATACTGATGGAGCAGGCCTCGAAGAGCTTGCGCTTTCTGCTGCCGCAGAAGCATCAGGTATATGCTTAACGATGAATCACAAATTCTAGAATTTTAAGTTAAGACTTGCATTAAGAGCATAGGAAAACTAGTGAGGTGGAGCAACTATTAGTGCTTTTCATGCAGACTTGTTGAGCTATCTTCTTTCTATTTGTGCTGGTTATAATTGAGCCCCCTCCCCCTCCAAAACCTCTCCCTGTCTCTATCTTCGAGTTTTAGGAATCTTTTTCTTATATTTATTTCCTTTGTTTGGCTGTTGGAGGTATCGGAAATGGCTCCTAAGTTTGGTCAACCAGTTTGGTTTGATTTTGTCCGAGACTAGCTGAATTGACATATAATTATTTTTATTGTCTCTAGGATTAGTCATGAACAGTAACCTTACCATTTTTTCGGACTTTGAATTTTTGATGTAAATTAATTTTGCTACTAGTATTCTGATTAATATCCTATCCTTGAAGGAACCTCAGTTATGTATATACACTGTAATATTTGTGGAATGACTAAATATTTCATGTAATTTGCATGTGAAACAGGCATCAATAGAAATGATCTGGTTGTCCTAGAGAGCCACCTTGTATATTCCTTAGATAAAGAAAAAGCAACAGCTCGATTATATCTTGTACAATTCACTAAGTCTGTCAATGAAGATTTTATGGTTCCTATTGGAGACGTCATTGAAAGGTTGGTCCACTTATCTACATATTCAAAATTAACGACGAACCACAATAGTCAACTGTGGACAATCATATACATCTCTTGTCAAATGTGAGATTTGTTATGCATAATCTGGAAAATCTTAATGTTCATCAATTTTGCATTGCATAAATTAATATTGCTTTAAGTTTTATTTTTAGTACTATAAATATTGCTCCCATGACGAGGAATGGCTATTTTTTTTTTCCTGAATCTGCTTCTGGAGTAGCTTGCAGGTTCCTCTAATCAAGAAAATCCTAAGTGGATGGGCGGTTTCTTCAGCTGTTGAGTATTTTCACTTGCTACCCTACAGAGATATTTTGTCGAATTGGTATTCTAGGTAGAAGTTTCATCTGGTTCACTTACTTTTGGTTATTCTTTTGGAATGTTTAGTCAGACGTTGCACTCTAGTCTCTGTAGCGAAAATGCTCTTTACCTTTCAGTTTATATGCTCTAGCAGAAGCTTAGCTGTTTCCCCTCCAGTGAGTAACTCAGAGTTCTAACTGTTCCTTGCAGCTATATAAACCCCTGCTTTGTGGTCTCTTACCAATAGGAGACTGTGAGAAATAAAAAACGGGAGAAAGAGCTTATGGGAATATATGGCCTTCATGCCTTACGCTTCTATCTATTTATATACACGTATTAAAATGAGTGCTTTCTCACTTAACCGACGTGGGACCCTAATATTTGCAGTGCTGTGCTAGCCTATCTAACAAAATATTGTAGTTGAATAAGTCCAAGGTAACTGGTCGCGAGATCATACTTAAGACGTTTGGTACTTCTGCTTGATACTGATTCAGATTGTATAAAAACTATGTTTATCGGTTGAAAGGTAAGCTACCTGTATCTTAGGCATATGATAGCACCAGTACTTTTGCCATTTTGCGATTAACTGTTCCGTATCTTGTACTGTGATTCATCTATTCTCTGGAGTGACTATGTGTTTATTTTGTTTTATTTTATTTTATCTATTTCTCCTTAGAGGTTAAACCAAAACCCGTACTTCCAAAATTACAATTATCCTGAAGCCCACCTTCAGTTTCTGTTTCTAGATAACATAAATATTTGTTTATTTCGTAGATATCTAGTTTCTGCTCTTTCAAACTATTGAGAGGAGGATGCTAAGCATAGTTCCTTTTTTTTTACTACAATGAATTGTGATCACAGGGAGCTGTTACCAAATGGCTTGCAAGATCTAACTGTAGAACTGGTAGCTGGTCATGCACATGATGTACATAGTGGAGATAGCTCTAGTGAAAAAGAAGTAAATGAGGTGAAAACTAAGTCCTACAGTAATTACAGTATAAGTTTGTTAGTACCTCATGTTTTCAGAGTCAATATTATGGATGCATCTGACAAAATATATATGATAGCAAGATTATTGGAGCATGGATGAAAATGGTTGTGAGTATTCAGTTTTCAAGCATGTTGACAGGAGAACGTGGTTCAACTCATGATTAAGTCGTGCAATACTGATTGTGATGATGAAATGATTGTTGAAGCGAAAAGAAGAGGCAAGGAGGGACTCTCTGCAGTAGGCTCATCTCAGTTGGATTCTCAACATTCTGAGGATGTAGTAACCACCTTGGCTTCAAAGGAATCTGCAATATCACGATCGGCCTTGACTGTTCTTTACTGGAAAAGAGAGAAACTGGTACCTGCCTCTGATATTGCTGTTCTTCCTATGTCGACCTAGGTGCATGTCATTTCAAGTTGACAATCTTTCATACTATGGTTAACAAAGTATGGCTGCTAGTTTCAGTTTTGGGCAATATTATTAACGACAGATCAGAATTTGCAACTGAATCTTTGGGTTTTACATTTTTTGGAGTTCCTAAGAGGAGAATTTGTACTAGTTTCTCTGACAAGTGACTAATACACCATTCCCTGTTGATGAATTTTCCCAATTTTCCTTGATGAACTTCTGACTAAAGAATTAAGAATTTAAAATTATTTGTTTCCTTTGATAAGAAGTTTCCATAATCTTTACGTTGATCAGGTGGTCTTGTTTCATGTCCACTTTTCTATTTTGTATTATTTTTTGGGGGTGTTCCATTCATGTTGGGGATCGGACATGGAAGTCCATCTGAGTGAAGGCNTATCAGGTGGTCTTGTTTCATGCCCACTTTTCTATTTTGTATTATTTTTTGGGGGTGCCCGGGGGTGGGGGGGTGTTCCATTCATGTTGGGGATCAGACATGGAAGTCCATCTGAGTGAAGGCTTTAAGGAAGTCAACATATTCAGTTATCTCTATATATGGTGGTAGAAAACTGTGGATTATGCTATTTATTTCCACAATTTGCTGTCAAACTTTTAAGACATTGATTACCATCCTGATATCTTCCTTTTTTACTTTCAGAATTCTCAGCTACGCACTTTGGAAGATGAGATTGCATTGTGTGATAAAACTATTCGGACAGTATTAAATGGTGTGATCTTTTCTTCTTTTCTAGCGTCATTAATTTTATTCAATGAATATTAAATTCTTTCCCGAAAGTTAGATTCTTATTGGGCAGGGAGTTTTTTTTTGGTTACCTTTAAGGCATTACATAGATAATGCGCGACTATTAGAGTGAATACAAACTGCCAGCTGGAGGTTCCAAGTATCATCAATTTTTTTTTGTGCTCTCATATATATTCTTGGATTTCTATCTATCTTGCTATTAACAACTTGCAAAAATAAGGCATGAAAACTTCCCTTCTCGTGTTTCTTTTCCTCTCTGTTGTTCTTCAAGGATCATGTTCCTTTGAAATTGGTGAGGATTTTTTTCCTTCCACGAGTCAGATAGATTCCAGTAGAGTAAAATAAAAAAAATTGTATAACTTTGATGCTAAAACCATTACCGACCGGTAACATCGTATGTGAAAATGGAGTGTGACAATGGTTTATGCCAGTCAATTTGGTGTCAGAGAAAGTAATTTCCTCACAACTTGGGAGCACCACTAAAATGGCATCTTGTCAAAAAATTTCATTGCTTACTTTGTTTAGTTTTGTTCTTGTGTAAAGGGCATTTCACCTTCACCAATATAGTTTTCTCTGTGTTAAGCAAATTGCTTTTTCTCTTTAAAAAGAGTCGCATCTGATGATATGATATAGTCACAGACTTAACCAAGAAAAAGGAAGCTCCACCATTTTATAGGAATTTAGTGTAATTATTGGTCTGTTCGTCATCTTTAAACCAGCAAAAGTTCCACAAGCTGCCTTTTATGAGCTGAAACAGTGGGCAATAT
>ML291970.1:0-27782 GCA_005239495.1 Nicotiana undulata
TACGCAGCCGGACCCGAAGATCACTGACGATCGGAGCATCTCATTCAGTCACACAGGAGACTCTAGGTAGACCCGCAGACGTTCGTGGACCTTGACGTCACCTTCTAATTTCCACTTTCAGCTTTGTCTTACTTTGTATTTCAAAGACAGTCTTATGTATTTATTTCAGACCTTTTTATTTGTAGTAATCTCTTAGATAGTCCGTGAGTATGTGATACCAGTTCTGGGATTTGTTTATGGGTTTTATTTCGAAAAGTGCTATGTTATATTTTGGTTATTTGCTAAGTTTCATATGGGGGCCATCGAAGCCTTAGTAATCTTGTTTGTATTTTGTGTTAATGAGTTTTATTTACTTCAAACGTTGGCTTGTCTAGCGGGTTCAACGTTAGACGCAGTCATGGCCCGAAGGTGGGATTTTGGGTCGTGACATTATAACTGGACTGTCAGGTATTTTTCGAGAGGAGGGTAAGACACATTGCTGTTCCTTTTCAGTTATCACTTGGATTACCCTATTTGATATGAACCTATTGTTTATTATCTTACACCTATGTACTTAAGATTTATTTGGTACTATCTCAAAGATATGGATTTGTCAGACAATCTGAGGAAAAGAAAGTGGAAACTGTCATCTATTTTGATAATTGAGGAAAAAGGGGATGAAAATAGGTATTTACGTATTTTTCAGAAATTACTCAGACTTCAGTGCTTTATATGTGTAATTTGTTGCTTAAATGTCTTCATATGACTACTACTTTCATCATATTCTGTCATATTGCTATTGTTGGACCTTAGTGAGTGTCGAGTCGACCTCTCGTCACTACTTCTTCGAGATTAGACGGGATACTCACTGGGTACATATATGTATATGTACTCATGCTACACTTTCTGTGCATTTTGTTGCACAGGTACCTTTATAGTACANGCAGCTGGCAGAGTCTCCCTTCTATGTATTTACATTTTTATCTTTATAGTCTTTGTCCAATTTGTTTCTCGGACAAGCATTGTTAATTGTATACATTCTTAGAAGTTGCTCATTTACTTGTGTCACCGGGTTTTAGGGATGTGATGAGATATATCTTATTACAATAAATTGATTTCCTGTCGTATTATGAAATGCAGATAAAGGTAACGATTTCGAAAATGTTAAACAGGAAAGTATTTTAACTTATTGAGGGGTGGCTTGCCTGACAGTGGTGTCCGGCGCCATCACGACCTATAGATTTTGGGTCGTGACACGGGTAATAGCACGCAATAAGCATTCGTAACCAACACACGCATTTAAATAACCTTTACGGGGTGGGAAGGCTAGAATAGGGATATGATGACCAGTGCGCTAATACCACATGTAGTCGCCTTTCGAGGTTTGACATACCGGGTATTGCATTGATGTGATCCGTATTACTTTAAACCTAGGACAGTTCTTTTCAAATGCTTATTCTAATGCTTTCTCCAAAACTTTTAAAGATTTTCATGCTTGTTTGAAATCCCCTCTTGTATCAACCTGACTTGCTATTTGTTCACCGTCCAAATTCACAAAACTTCTTGGCTGGGATCCACAATTGTGGATCTTGAGGGGAGCCTAACACCTTCCCCTTGGGATAATTTCAAGCCCTTACCCAATTTCTTGTAATGCAAACTAGTTCATGAGTTATCAACTCTAGGTGCCCTAGCACCATAAAAATCATTAAGTGGCGACTCTTCCTTAAACCCTTTCTTTTAAGGAGTTGTCCAAAAATGTCATAAACCTGATCTCTCCGTACCTAAACCGTGCGATAGAAAAAGTGGGCGCGACACCAACCACCCCATACTTTAACTTTTACACAGTTCATAACAATTCAAGTGCTCGTGAGAGGTTAAAATGTTCAAATAGATAGTTAATTCAAACAAATGGGTAAGGCTTGTAATGTGGTTGCCAAAGAAACATGATTACAGGCTAAAAGGGGTTAAATACGATACACAATAATTAGGCGGGTAAAATATACATAGCTGACTCAACAAAGAAATGCCTATATCACTTCCAAGACTGAACAAAGATACTATTTCGCTTTGCGAAACACACTGAGCAAGTTCTAGACATCAAATGCAATGCACAAATAACACACAAACCTCACACACACATGGCACATAACTCACTCAGTATTGGTTTTATCAAGACACTCTAGTCAAAGCAGTTAAGAAAAGTTAAGTTTATACAATTTAAGGTTCTTATACAAGAGTAAAAAACTAAGACAAAGTGTCACAACCAAAGTACTCACTATTCTCAAGGCATAATAAAGTCAAGAGATATTGCTTCGATTCAAAACACAACACAATGGCGCCTATTCCTAAAAAAATAAAACTAACTACACCCGGTTGAAACAAAACCCTTGGAAAAGAACCGCGACACAAAGAAAAACCAAGGGGGAATTGCTACACTACGTAACAAAAGAAAATCTTTTTGTTTTTATTTCTTTAGACTTAAATCCCTCAAGAAAATTGTCTAATAGATCCATCGTCGGGAAAAGTCCAATCTTTTCTATATAAAAAAATTCAATTAAACTAACACAACTAAAATAGCATAGAAAATCACCTAGACAATCTCCTCACCCCCACACTTAAAATTGTGCATTGTCCCTAATGCATACCCATACATACAAGAAGGTAAAAGAAAGTCCCTGGTAGGCCAAAGGCCGAAGCACTAGCAGCTCATGGGGTACTCAGACTTCTCCTAGGCCTGGTCCTTCGTGCGGGTACCTCACACTCAGGTCTAACGATCTGGTTTATTATAGCATCCTTCCAATGGCTTTGCAGGCCATGCTTAAAAAAAATCAACAAATCGACACTACAAAAATATGCCTAATAACAAGGACTAAAGCTTATGATTATGTCAGTTCCACCGTTAGTTCCCCGGCAACGACCCTAAAATTTGATCACGCCCAACTATGCCTAATAACAAGGACTAAACGGTCATTGCAAATATAATCCGATTTACAAGTCCGGAGTCGAATCCCAAAGAAAACTAAGGCTTAGCTACAGTTGTTCAATATTGCTAAGAACCACAAGTCCAAATAATTTCCTAATTATAAAGATTATAATATTTATTTCTAACTAATTAACTAACAACTATTATAAAGCAGTAAAATTATCAACTAACAATGATGAAATTTGAGACAGAACTAAGGAGGTCTAGAGGTATGATTTCCACAAATGTTTGAATCATTCCCGCTATGTTTTCTATAATTTTGCCTATGTATTCACTACTAATCGTGAGCGCCTTAGGTGCCGTAATTCTCTCTCGAGAAACTACAACAGTTTACTAGACATATTCTCTCGAACAACGCTAGTTGACTTTATCTAACCGCTTATTAGGACCACGTCAAGGCTTTGTTATTTCTAAACCTACCTTTAAACCCGTTGTATTAATTTCTCACAAACGTTAGGAGTGACGTTGTTCAACAACCACCTAAATATGTATCCTTTCTCAAGCAACACATAATAAATAGGCACAGTTAATCGATGGCCATTGAATCAACAACAATAAACACGTAGTTGAACAAGTAGAGAAATCAAACGACTGAATTATATAAAAACATAACAAGAATTTATCCAACAAAAGGTTTCATCAAAACCCTAGAAAACAAATTAGCTATTCATAAAAATATGTAAAAATATAACACTAAAAGTCATAACCAACAAAAATAGGAAGAGGAAGGAAAAAACTGGTAGAAGAATTTCCCGCCTTGCTCCTATTGTGTCTCTGCTTCCTTAGGTCGAATCTATGTCAAAAGTATGTCCAACCTCTCAAAAATACTGTTTTTCCATGCATATATACCAAGTAGGGTCGGGCCCTAACAATTATGCCTTCTCCTACGCAAAAAAGGACCTTTTTTTAAGCCTAGGCGCTCGCGGACGGCGCGGCCGCGGTCATTTACCAGTACACTGCTTCAACCCGTGTACATGTCTGCGGTCGCGGTTTCGACCGCGTTTTTAACCCTGTTCCATTCGTAATTTTGAAAAACGTAAAACATGAAAGTTGTAGCCCTTTGAGTTAGATGTCCAGCCATATTATATAGCTCAAATGGAGTTTGGAGAAAAATGTTATGTCCATTTTACTAGACAGTGCGCAATATGCCTATTCGAGTCTTTGTTTGTTCTTAACTATCAAATTGGACCCCCGAACACGATCACGACATAATTTCTCGGGCTTTTACTCAGACTCCAAAGCTCCAAATCACTTGATTTCATTCTATAACATCTATATAGCTCGGAATCACTCCTACAAGGCATAAAACACATAGTTAGTACAAAACACTAGCGATTAAAGCTCAAACTCAATTAAAGTGTTGTAAACTAGAGCGTGACAAGCGACTAGAATATGTAATTATATCCTATCATCAACGCCCCACACTTAAAATATTACTTGTCCTCGAGCAATCAAACTACACTTTATATAGACATGACATTTTCAAACAATTCTCCTAACTCATCACACCAAGAATATTTAAAACAGACTAAGCACAAATGCGTAACATCTTCACATCAAGATTTGACTCACAAGTACCACACATTATTCATAACTCACCCACTTACTCTAACATAAAGGTCACTAACATTACCTTTCCTTCATGAATCAAGTGCCCTCACATAACAAAAGAGAGTGGTTCCACACACAATAAAATTTAAGAACAATTAGGAACTCAAGATAGAAAGAATTCACTCACTCTCAGAAATAACATTCATGTGCCACAAAAGATGCACCATAGGCTTCCCCGTAGTGTACTACTCTACAAATCGAGCTCATTCAGTCTAGGATCAAGTAGGACTTCATTTGGTTGTAATATCGGCTGCAGGACGGGTATGATATATTTAAATATAAGAGTGACTACACCTCCCTAAGAACTTTAATACATATACATTAACATTCAAACCCATACTTATGTCAAACCAAACTCCGCCTTCACATCAATGTATTTTACCCCGTACTTCTTTAAGAACAATTACATCAAGATTCACCACTTATCAAGGAATTTTCACACCAATAAACTATTTTTTCCGTTTTTTTTTTCAATTCAAGTGGAGCTCTTACTTTTTCAAAATAGTGCACCTTTCATCTTTTTTCATTAGTTTCACTCGAAAGCCAAACCAACCACCCCACACCTTAACTTTTACACAGTTCATAACAATTCAAGTGCTCATGAGAGGTTAAAATGTTCAAATAGATAGTTAATTCAAACAAATGGGTAAGTCTTGTAATGTGGTTGCCAAAGAAACATGATTACAGGCTAAAAGGGGTTAAATACGATACACAATAATTAGGCGGGTAAAATATACATAGCTGGCTCAACAAAGAAATGCCTATATCACTTCCAAGACTGAACAAAATTACTATTTCGCTTTGCAAAACACACATGGCAAGTTCTAAACATCAAATGCAATGCACAAAATAACACACAAACCTCACACACACATGGCACATAACTCACTCAGTATTGGTTTCATCAAGACACTCTAGTCAAAGCAGTTAAGCAAAGTTAAGTTTATACAATTTAAGGTACTTATACAAGAGTAAAAAACTGAGCCTAACTGTCACAACCAAAGTACTCACTATTCTCAAAACATAACAAAGTCAAGAGATATTGCTTCGATTCAAAACAAAACACAATGTCTCCTATTCCTAAAAAAATAAAACTAACTACACCCGGTTCAAACAAAACCCTTGGAAAAGAATCACGGCACAAAGAAAAACGAAGGGGAAATGCTACACTACCTAACAAAAAAAAATCTTTTTGCTTTTTTTTTTCTTTAGACTTAAATCCCTGTAGAAAATTGTCTAATAGATCCATCGTCGGGAAAAGTCCAATCTTTTCTATAAAAAAAATTCAATTAAACTAACAAAACTAAACTAGCATAGAAAATCACCCAGAAAATCTCCTCACCCCACACTTACAATTGTGCATTTTCCTCAATGCACACCCATACATACAAGAAGATAAAAGAAACTCCCTGGTAAGCCAAAGGCCGAAGAACTAGCAGCTCATCGGGTACTCAGACTTCTCCCATGCCTGGTCCTTCGTGTGGGTACCTCACACTAAGGTCCAACCATCTGGTTTGCTATAGCATCCTTCCAATGTCTTTGCAGTCCATGCTCCAAAAACAAAATCAAAAAATCGACACTACAAAAATAATGCAATTAAAAAAAATACAATAAAAAAAAATAAAAAAAATAAGCAGTAAAGTTGGGATGCTTCCCAACAAGCGCTTGATTTAACGTCGCTGCACGAGGTGAATCACCTTTTGCCTCCACCTCGAACTTATGAATTGAACCCCAAGTTTTGATTCAAGCTTATGATTATGGCCATGGGGCGGTGGAATGAATCTAACTAGCCCAAGGAAATAATGTATTATTATGCACTCCTTGGACTTTGTATGAGGTATGTAATCCTGACTTTCTAGCAAGAAGAGTTCTAGAGTATATGCACCTTGTTCCTCATTTCTTGACTCTTTTATTGGTTCGGATGAATCTATTTCCATTCGACATCCAAACACAATGTGGAAAAATACTTGGAGTGCTCAGCTACATGAACCTTGATATTGTCAACATCCTTAACACCACTGACACTAGAGTCAACTACATATGTATCCTCAATGTCCTTGGTTGACTCAAGTATCTCTTCTACAACATCGACATACTAAAAATCTAGTTCAATTGATTGTTGGTGTTCTACTCTGACCTCCTCCCTTACCACCTCAATTTCTACATCTAATACATGCTCTCTTTGGCTACTACCCACAATATTGGCTTGTTGAGAATTAAATGATTCACGTGTGCCTCCAGATTGCGAATAGTATCATCTTGCCTTTGTATGTGCAATTGTTTCTCATTATTTTGTTCCACAACGCACCTTAGCATATCCTTGATCTCTTTCATGCCATTATCCCTAGGTTCTTTGTTCCTATTAACTTCACAAGAAAAAGAAGAACCATCATAGTAAGGGGTTGGGGGAAGATAGGAAATATAAGCACAACCGTGCAAGTGACCATCTTTGTAACGACCCGACCGGTCGTTTTGAGATCCAGTGCATCGTTCAGCAGTTATGGGTCATGAACAGTTTCATTTTAGGTATTTGTGACTTGTGTGTATGGTCAGAGTTGAAATTCAGGAGGTTCGGAGTTAAATTGAAAGAAAAATTCTCATTTCAGAAGCCTTAAGTTGAAGAAATTGAGTAAGACTGGAATTTTGAGTAAACAACCTTGGAATCAAGATCCGAAGGTTCCATCAAGTTTGTATGATGATTTAGGACTTGGGTGTATGTTCGACTCGGGTTTTCGATGACCCGAAATCATCTCGGCGCCCAAAATGGAAATCAGGATTTCCTTATGTTTAAAATTTGGTTTGGGACATGATTTTATGCTATCGAGGTCCGAACGGAATCCGGGAATAGTTTTGTATGGTCATTTATGACTTGTCTGCAAAAATTTGAGGCCATTCCTAGTAGTATAGGCATGTTCGGTGCATTGAAGTGAATTCTAGAATCTTAAGTTCTTAAGTTTGATCCAATTTGGTTTTGGGGTTGAATTCTGAGTTTCGTTGTTGTTTTTCGTGTTCTGGAAGTTTGAGCAAGTCCGTATCATGAATACAGACTTGAAGGTGTTTTTGGACGGGGTCCC
This sequence comes from Nicotiana undulata, assembly GCA_005239495.1. Classification (NCBI taxonomy): domain Eukaryota; kingdom Viridiplantae; phylum Streptophyta; class Magnoliopsida; order Solanales; family Solanaceae; genus Nicotiana; species Nicotiana undulata. The sequence goes on from ML291970.1 coordinate 7,648, forward strand.
GAGGGGCTCGGCTGAGTTTTGGACCCCTGGGAGCTAAGTTGGAAAAACCAGATTTTTGCTGTCTGGTTTCCTTCTTCGCGATCGCAGAAGGTGGGTCGCGATCGCGGAGAAAGAATTTGGCTGCGCTGCCTATTATTCTTTGCGATAGTAGCCCCATCCTCACGATCGCATAGTGTCAAGGTAGGGCCGAGCACAGTTTCTCTTCGCGATCGCAGGACCACTGCCGCGATCGCATGGCCCTTGTCGCGATCGCAGTGAAGGAATAACTGGGCAGTTTTATTAAATACGGGACTTAGCCTATTTCCTCCATTTTCATCTTTCTCATCAAGTCTTTAGAGAGCTCTTCAAGGAACCTTCCACCATTGTTATTGAGGTAACTAAATTCCATGGTTTTACTAAGTTTTAACATCAATTCCTAGCTAATTCTCTCTTCTAAATCATCAATTCTTGAAATTTGGTAGTAAATTAGGGCTTATGGGAGAATTAGTGAATTATCCGTTCTAAGCCATGAATTCATGTATAAATCACGTAATTATGATCCTTAGGCTTCGGGTAAGTGATTCCTTCGAGAATTCTCAAATTTCGAACGTGTGGGCCCGGGGTCGAAATTCCAAAATCCTTCAAGAATGCCTAATTTTGGGTTTATTGGTTAATTCTTCTTCTTCGAACTTAAATTGATTCAATTACGCTATTTTGTCTAGTTGCGAGCCGTTGAGGGTAGATTTCGGAGATTCGGGTGCATCCTTGATCCGAGGGGTGATTTCGTCGCGAGGCGAGTCTCCTTTCCAACCTCGTAAGGGGGAAATGTCCCCATAGGTTCCTTATTTGTTATGTATATATGTTGTGGGGGTCCGCGTATGTACCAAGTGACGAGAGTCCGTATGTGGCGACTATATTGCTATGTCGGGTAGCTTTAGGACTCACGAGCATGCCTCTATGTGCCTTATTTGTACCTTGTATGTATCGTAAGTTGTGATTGTTGTTGAGATGAATGGAAAGGTGAAATATTATAATTTCAATCCCTGTTGGCTACAGTGCTATTGGCACGGTCCTGTTGAGTTCACTGTTGAGTCGGTACACATATATACCCATATATATATATATATATATATATATATGAACTTATTATCGAGTCAGCACACGAGTCGCAGACTAGAGGCGCGATCGTGGGTCAACTTATATATTATTATTATCGAGTCAGCACACGAGTCGTAGGCATGATACTCGATCGTGGGTCATCTTATCATTATCGAGTCAGCACACGAGTCGCATACTGGAGGCGCGATCGTGGGTCAACTTATATATTATTATTATCGAGTCAGCACACGTCGCAGGCATGATGCGTGATCATGGGTGTGCTTATCATTATCGAGTCACCACACGAGTCACAGACTGGATGCGCGATCGTGGGTTAGCATATCATTATCGAGTCAACACACGAGTCGCAGGTATGATGCGCGATCATGGGTCAACTTATTACTAGTGAGTCAGTACACAAGTCGCAGGTATGATTAGCGATCGTGGGTTAGCTTATGCCTCAGTCCTTATGACCACCCTTATGACTCCGGCTGGTTGTCTTGTTATGGTATTGTATTATCACTTGAGTTTGAGTCACTTATAGTGGGATTGACAGGTATTGTGTACACGGAGGATTTGGCACTTGCAGTTCATTTTCAGTTGTTACTTGGATTACATTATTTGCTTATGTACTTGTTGATTTCTGCTTCACATGCCTACTGCTTTAGCCATATCTCTTTTTATATTATACTGCTGGACCTTAGTGAGTATCTAGTCGACCTCTCGTCACTACTCTATAACGACCTAGTTGGTCGTTTTGCGTATTAAGATCCCGTTTCCTTAAATGAAACCTTCCATAGCAGCTATTCGTGCTTTATGACTCGCGGGAGCAGGTGGTTCGAGATTTGGGAATGAATTGGATGGTTTAGGAACACTTGGTTCCTTAAGGTTGGCCTATTTGGCCAAGTTTGACTTCGGTAAACATTTTGAGCACACGACCTCGAAATCGAGTTCTAACAGCTCCAGTAGCTTCGTATGATGATTTCGTACTTGGGCGTATGTTCGGCTCGGGTTTCTGATGACCCCGGAGCGTTTCGGCGCCCCAAATGCAAATCAGGATTTCCTTAAGTTTAGAATTTGGCCTGGAACAGGACTTCATGATATCGGGGTCCGAATGGAATTCCGGGACCGTCAAGAGTTCTGTATAGTCATTTATGACTTGTCTGCAAAATTTGGGGTCATTCCGAGTAGTATAGGCCCGTTCGGCGCAATGTGATGAATTCTAAAATTTCTAAGTTCTTAAGTTTGATTAATTTGGTTTTGGGGTTTGATTCTGAGTTATGTTGTTGTTTTTCATGTTCTGGAAGTTCAAGCGAGTTCGTATCATGAATACAGACTTGCCGGTGGTTTTGGACAGGGTCCGAGGGGGGCTCGGGGATGTTTTAGACCCCCGGGAGCTAAGTTAGAAAAACCAGAAAATTCCTGTCTGGTTTCCTTCTCTACGATCGCAGAGGGATGATTGCGATCGCAGATAGGGATTTCTTCTGGGCTAAATTTTGTTCTTTGCGATCGCAGACATCACCCTAAGATCACATAAGTCTCTTCCCCCACTCTCTGCGATCGCAGACCTCACTACTACGATCACATAAGCTTAACTCCCCACTCTCCGCGATTGCAGGCCCCATCTATGCGATCGCATAGTGTCGTTTGGGGCCCATGACCATTTGTTTTCCGCGGTCGCAGACCTGCAGCTGCGATCGCAGTGGTCTGGCAGCTTGGTTTCTGCGATCGCAGGCCTGATGTTGCGATCGCAATGAAGGTTTTCTTGGGCAGTATTTAAATGCTCAATTACGGGTTGTCTTCCTCATTAGTCATCTTTTACCTCCATTAGAGAACACCCAAGGTTGAAGAAAATCTCCCACAACCACCCCCTGTAGAGGTAAGCAATTCTCTCCTATTTTTGACAATTATGCATTGAATTTAACGAGTTTAATTCCTAAAAGAAACAAAAATCATGGGAAAATTTAGTAGAAATTTCTAGTGCTTTGATAATTAGTGAATTATTCCTTTTTTTTAGCCGTGAATTCCTAAATAAATTATGTAATTACGATCCTTAGGCTTCGGGTAATTCATTCCTTCGAGAATTTTTCAAGATCCGAACACGTGGGCCCGTGGTCGAAATTTCAAGAATAAACTATGTTTTGGAATATCATGTTAATTCTTATTCTTGGAGCATGAATTGATTCAATTATTCTATGTTTGGCTAGTTGTGAGCCATCAAGAGTAGTTTCAGAATTTCGGGCGCATCTTTTGATCCGGTCCTTGGTCCGAGGAGTGCTTTTATCGAGGTGAGTCTCCTTTCTAACCTCGTAAGAGGCAAATTGTCCCTCTAGGTAACCTTGTTTGCTATGTGATCTTGTTTGGGGGCTACGTACGCACCGAGTGACGAGAGTCCGTACGTGGTTGCTATTACTGCTTCGTCCGGGTAGTTAGGACACAGCATGTTCATTGTTTTTCCCTGTTATAGCATAGATATGACTTGTATACTTGTGTGATTGGTATTGTTGTCTTTGAACATTGTGATACCTGGCTTGATTTAAGTGTGATAAGAGAGTCACTGGATGGGATCGGGTCGTACGCCATGGCAGAGTGATGATTGATTATATTATGGGATCGGGTCGTACGCCACGACAGAGTGATGATTGATTATATTATGGGATCAGGTCGTACGCCACGGCAGATTCATGATTGATTATATTATGGTATCGAACCGTATGCCACGGCAGAGTGATGATTGATTATATTATGGGATCGGGCCGTACGCCACGGCAAGATTGAGACTACCAGGGTGGGATCGGGCCGTACGCCACGGCGAGATTCAGACTACCAGGGTGGGATCGGGCCATACGCCACAGCGAGAATGAGACTACCAGGGTGGGATAGGGCCGTACGCCACGGCGAGATTGAGTACCATATGGGAGCGGGCCGTACGCCACGGCGGATACCAAACTTGTTTGANTTTTTCTGTACTTGACTATACAGGTCCGGAGGCTGGTCAATCTGATTTTTAGGCCAGTGCCAGATATTGATAGCGTGGTCATACTTCACGGTGAGCTGCTTTCCTGGCGACTTCCTAGCAGCACCCTGGAGTTTCTTTTGTTATGCTCTCTGTCTATTTCATTCAGACTGAGACCCTGTATATGTTGTAGTCATTGTATATTCAGTAGTTTCCCGTGACACTCGTGACACTAGTTCCTGGCACACACGCGGTATATATTTTTGGGGTTTTGGGATGTATATCTATGTGTATGTTTTATTTCGGTCTTGTATCTACTATGATTTTACCTTCACTCAAGTCTAGTATCATGTTAGTTGTTATAAACAGGTAATCATTGACTTGTTTGATCGAATGGGAAGGGTATCACTTAGTGAAAGTAATATCGGCTTGCCTAACCCCGCTGTTGGGCGCCATCGCGACCTGAATTAGGATTTGGTTCATGACAACGTGGTATCAGAGCTTTACGTTCACTTAGTCTCACGAGTCACGGGCAAACCCAGTAGAGTCTTGCGGATCGATACAGAGACGTCTGTACTTATCTTTAGGAGGCTACAGGGTGTTAAGAAACTCTTTTTGTTCATATCCTATCGTGCAACCGATGATGTACTCAAACCTGTTCTTCTATTCTCTCACAGATGGTGAGGACGCATGCTTCACATGTTCCTAATCCAGGAGAGGCTGCTACCCCCGCCGCTCGAGGCCATGGTAGGGGTAGGGGTAGGGCTCATGTTCGTAGGAGGGGCGAGGGCGTCCTAGAGCTATACCGGTTGCACCGATTGGGGATCTTTATGTTGAAGAGAAGGATGAGATGCCTCTAGTGGCTCCACCACCAGCTTATTTTATGACGGCGCCGGGCTTCCAGGAGGTCATTGGCCGTATGCTGAGGTTCATGGACATTATGTCCCAGGCAGGGGTACTTCCATCACATCCTGCTGCTTCTAAGGCAGGAGGGGGAGTTCATACCCCTACCGCTCAGGCTACAGGACCAGCAGCAGTAGTACATCGTACTCCAGATATTCCACCAGTGATCGCGGTTCAGCCTAGGGTGGAAGCACCGAAGCCTAGGCCAGTTGTAGAGATAGACCAGCAGAAGATGCTGGGTAGATGGACCCAGCTTCGCCCTTCGACCTTCGGGGGTGAGCGGGGAGAGGATGCACTGGATTTCATCGAGAGGTGCAGGGACAGACTGCACAACATGAGGATATTAGAGTCACATGGGGTAGACTTCACGACATTTCATCTTGAGGGCAGAGCTCGCCGCTGGAAGTCATACGTTCTCAGTAGGCCAGCAGGGTCTCCACCGGTTGCTTGGGAGCAGTTTACTCAGTTATTCTTGGACCGATACATTCCACCGTCTGAGATGGAGGAGCTGCGGGGTCAGTTTGAGAGGTTAGAGCAGGGGAAGATGTTTGTGTCAGATTATGAGGCCAGGTTCTCAGAGTTGTCTCGCCATGCTCTCACGATATTGCCCACAGATGCTGAGAGGGTTCGACGGTTTGTGGCAGGCTTACATCCGGGTATCAGGACTTTCATGGCCAGAGAGGTAGAGATGGGTACCCCATATCAGCTTGTAGTCGAGATAGCTCGACGTATCGAGGGTTACCGTGTGAGGGGCAGGGAGCAGGGGTCGTCCAGCAGCACGACCACCTAGGGGTGGAGGTCAGTTTGGCAGGGGTCGTCCTAGAGGGGGAGGCCAGTCAGGAGGGGGTCATTCAGCTCCAACTCGTCTTGGGGGAGCTCAGTCTTCGGGTGCTCCAGCCAGACTTTATGCTATTCCCGCTAGGGTAGATGCAGTGGCATCAGACGCGGTGATTACAGGTACTATTTCGGTCTGCGGTAGAGAGGCTTCAGTGCTATTTGATCCAGGGTCTACATATTCATATGTTTCAGCATTATATGCCCATTCTCTGGATGTTATTTGTGAGTCTTTAGGTTCTCCCTTGTATGTATCCACTCTTGTGTGATTACTTTATGTGGGTTTGAGACTAGAGTCGACATGTTATTGCTTGATATGGTTGATTTCGAGGTAATCTTGGGCATGGATTGTATATCCCCTCATCATGATGTCCTGGATTTCCATGCCAAGACAGTTACATTAGCCATGCCCAAGTCGTCGAGGTTAGAGTGGAGGGGTGCTTCAGTTAGTGCCTTCAGCCGGGTTATTTCCTTTATGAAAGCTCGGCACATGGTCGAGAAAAGGGGTCTGTCTTATCTTGCTTATGTACGGGACGCCACCACTGAGTCTCCCACCCTTGATTCAGTGCCTGTCGTTCGAGAGTTTCTGGATGTGTTTCCTTCAGATCTTCAAGGCATGCCTGCAGATCGAGATATAGATTTCTGCATTGATTTGGCTCCAGATACTCAGCCTATTTCTATTCCTCCCCATCGTATGGCTCCTAAGGAGCTAAAGGAACTGAAGGAGCAGCTTGAGGAGTTGTTGCCAAGGGATTTATTAGGCCGAGTGTGTCGTCGTGGGGTGCTTCAGCCTATTTGTGAAGAAGAAGGATGGGTCTATGCAGATGTGTATTGACTACCGCCAGTTGAATAAAGTGACCATCAAAAACAAGTATCCTCTACCGTGCATTGATGATTTGTTTGATCAGCTACAGGGTGCTCGTGCGTTCTCTAAGATTGATGTGAGGTCAGTTGAAAATTCGGGCTTCTGATGTCCCGAAGACTGCATTTCGCACCAGATATGGCCACTATGAGTTCTTAGTGATGTCCTTTGGCTTGACTAATGCCCTAGCAGTATTTATGGACTTGATGAATAGGGTATTCAGGCCATGTATCGACTTATTCGTTATTGTTTTCATTGATGATATATTGATCTACTCACAGAGCCTGGGAGAGCACGAGCAGCATTTGAGAGTTGTGCTTCAGACCTTGCGAGAACAAAAGCTATATGCTAAGTTCTCCAAGTGTGACTTCTGGTTAGAGTCTGTGGCCTTTCTGGGGCATGTGGTGTCCGGTGAGGGTATCAAGGTTGATCCACAGGAGATTGAGGCAGTTCAGAGTTGGCCGTGTCCTACTTATGCTTCAGAGATCAGGAGTTTTCTAGGTTTAGCAGGCTATTATCGTCGGTTCGTGGAGGGGTTTTCTTCTATTGCATCCCCATTGACTAGATTGACTCAGAAGAATGCTCCATTTCGGTGGTTCGACGATTGTGAGGCGAGCTTTCAGAAGCTCAAGTTAGCATTGACTTCAGCACTAGTGTTATCATTGCCTTCTGAGTCTGGAGTATTACAGTGTATTGCGACGCTTCACGCGTCGGGTTGGGATGTGTGCTGATGCAGGACGGCAGGATTATTTCTTATGCTTCGCGCCAGCTGAAGGTTCATGAAAAGAATTACCCTGTGCACGATTTGGAGTTGGCGGAGATTGTTCATGCTCTGAAGATATGGCGGCATTATCTATATGGTGTATCTTGTGAGGTCTATACTGACCAACGCAGCCTGCAGTACCTTCTTAAGCAGAGGGACCTTAATTTGAGGCCGCGAAGGTGGCTTGAGTTATTAAAGGACTATGATCTCACTATTTAGTATCATCCGGGCAAGGCAAATGTAGTGGCGGATGCTTTGAGCAGGCGGGCAGCTAGTATGGGTAGTTTGGCCTACATTGCAGCTGAGGAGAGACCTTTAGCCTTGGACATTCATTCCTTGGCCAATCGCCTGTTGAGATTGGATCTTTCTAATCCTCGTCGAGTTCTAGCTCATGTGATTGCTCAGTATTCATTATTGGGAGAGGTTAAGGCTCGACAGTTTGATGATCCACGTCTAACAGAGCTGCGGGATACGGTGGTCCAGGGCAGGGCCAAGAAGATTACTTTAGGCGAGGATGGTGTTCTGTGACTCCAGGGCCGATTGTGTATTCAAGATATTGATGGCCTGAGGGAGAGGATTCTAACAGAGGCGCACATTTCTCGGTATTCTATCCACCCAGGAGATACGAAGATGTACCGTGATTTGAAGTAGCACTACTGGTGGAGGCGGATGAAGAAGGACACTGTTCAGTATGTGGCCAGGTATCTTAATTGTCAGCAATTTAAGTACGAGCATCAGCGGCCAGGAGGCTTGCTTCAGCAGATGCCCATTCCTCAGTGGAAATGGGAGCGAATCACTATGGACTTCGTGGTTGGGTTGCCTCGGACTTTGCGTAAGGTTGATGCGGTTTGGGTCATTGTGGATAGATTGACCAAATAGGCACATTTCATTCCTGTGGCTACTACTTATACTACAGAGAGGCTAGCTCAGATTTACCTTCGGGAGATAGTCCGGTTGCATGGTGTGCCAGTGTCTATTATTTCAGATCGGGGTCCTCAGTTCACTTCGCATTTCTGGAGAGCTTTGCACAGCGAGATGGGTACTCTTTCAGCATTTCACCCTCAAATTGATGGCCAGTCAGACCGTACAGTTCAGATTCTGGAAGATATGCTCAGGGCCTGTGTGATTGACTTCGGGGGTCAAATAGGCCAACCTTAAGGAACCAAGTGTTCCTAAACCACTCAAATCATTCCCAAATCCCGAACCACCCGCTCCCGCAAGTCATAAAGCATGAATAGCTGCTAAGGAAGGTTTCATCTAAGGGAACGGGATCCTAATACGCAAAACGACCGGCTGGGTCGTTACATTCTCCCCCTCTTAAACAAACGTTCGTCCTCGAAGGAGTCTAGAATCGTACCTGGAGTGCTGAATAGTTGTGGATATCTGCTCCGCATAACCTACTCGGACTCCCAAGTCGCCTCCTCAACTAGTTGGCCCCTCCACTGGACCTTAACCTCAGAAACTTCCTTGGACCTCAACTGGCGGTCCTGCCTATCAATAATAGCAATTGGCTCCTCCTCGTAGCCCAACTTCTCATCTAACTAAATAGTGTTGTAATCAACCACGTGCGAGAAGTCGGCGTGATACCTCCGAAGCATGGATACGTGAAATACTGGAGGAACTCCTGACAAGGCTGGAGGTAAAGCAAGATCATAAGCAACCTCTCCGACCCGCTTCAACATCTCGAAAGGACCTATAAACCTGGGGCTCAACTTGCCCTTATTCCCAAATCTCATGATGCCCTTCATCGGCGAAACCTTCAACATAACCTTTTCCCCCTCCATGAATGCCACATCACGTGCCCGATGATCTGTGTAGCTCTTCTGCCTAGACTGTGCTGTGCGGAGCCTCTCCTGAATAATCTTCACCTTCTCTAAAGCATCTCTCACCAGATCTGTGCCGTATAACTTGGCCTCACCAGGCTCAAACCACCCAATCAGAGAACGACATCGTCGACCATATAAAGCCTCGAATGGAGCCATCTCTATGCTGGACTGATAACTATTGTTATATGCAAACTCCGCCAAAGGCAAGAAATGGTCTCGCTAACCCCCGAAATCGATCACACAAGCCCTGAGTATATCCTCTAAAATCTGAACTGTACGCTCTGATTGGCCATTAGTCTGAGGGTGAAATGCTGAACTGAGGTCTATCTGAGTACCCACCTCGCTGTGCAAAGCTCTCCAAAAGTGCGAAGTGAACTGAGGACCTTGATCCGAAATGATAGACACCAGTGCACCATGCAACCGGACTATCTCTCGAAGGTAAACCTCAGCCAGCCTCTCTGTAGTATAAGTAGTAGACACAAGAATGAAATGCGCTGATTTGGTCAATCTATCCAGAATGACCCAAACCGCGTCAACCTTATGCAAAGTCCGAGGCAACCCAACCACGAAGTCCATGGTGATGCGCTCCCATTTCCACTCAGGAATGGGCATCTGCTGGAATAAGAATCCTGGCCTCTGATGCTCGTACTTAACCTGCTGACAATTTAGACACCTGGCCACATACTGAACAATATCCTTCTTCATCCGCCTCCACTAGAAATGCTTCTTTAAATCACGATACATCTTCGTCGCTCCTGGATGAATTGAATACCGAGAACTGTGCGCCTCTGCTAGAATCTTATCCCTCAGGCCATCAACATCAGGAACACACAATCGGCTCTGGAGTCTCAGAACACCATCCTCGCCTAAGGTAACCTCCTTGGCCCTTCCCTGGACCACCGTATCCCGAAGCTCTGCCAGAAGTGGATCATCAAACTGACGAGCCTTAATCTCTCCCAATAATGAAGACTGAGCAACCACATGAGCCAGAACTCGACGAGGCTCTGAAAGGTCCAATCTCACCAGGCGATTGGACAAGGACTGAATGTCCAAGGCTAAAGGTCTCTCCTCCGCTGCAATGTAGGCCAAACTACCCATACTCGCTGCTCGCCTGCTTAAAGCATCTGCTACTACATTCGCCTTGCCTGGGTGATACAGAATAGTGAGATCATAGTCCTTTAACAACTCAAGCCATCTCCGCTGCCTCAAATTAAGGTCCCTATGTTTAAGCAAGTACTGCAGGCTGCGGTGGTCAGTATAGACCTCACAAGATACACCATACAAATAATGCCACCATATCTTCAAAGCATGAACTATCGCCGCAAACTCCAAGTCATGCACATGGTAATTCTTTTCATGAACCTTCAGCTGGCGCGAAGCATAAGCAATAACCCTGCCATCCTGCATCAACACACATCCCAACCCGACGCGTGAGGCGTCACAATATAGAGTATACACCCCTGACTCAGAAGGCAATGAAAGAACTGGTGCTGACTTGAGCTTCTGAAAGCTCGCCTCACAATCATTGGACCATCGAAAAGGGGCATTCTTCTGCGTCAATCTAGTCAATGGAGCGACAATAGAAGAGAATCCCTCCACGAATCGACGATAATAACCTGCTAAACCCAGAAAACTCCTGATCTCTGAAGCCGAAGTGGGACGTGGCCAACTCTAAAGTGCCTCAATCTTCTGCGGATCAACCCTGATACCCTCTCCGGACACCACATGCCCCAAAATTCCATAGACTCCAACCAGAACTCGCACTTGCAGAACTTAGCATATAGCCTCTATTCTCGCAAGGTCTGAAGCACAACTCTCAAATGCTGCTCGTGCTTAACCAAGCTCCGTGAGTAGATCAATATATCATAATTGAAAACAATAACGAAGGAGTCGATATACGGCCTGAATACCTTATTCATCAAGTCCATGAATGATGCTGGGGCATTAGTCAAGCCAAAGGACATCACTAGAAACTCATAATGGCCATATCTGGTGCGAAAAGCAATCTTCGGAACATCAGAAGCCTGAATCTTCAGCTGGTGATAACCCGATCTCAGATCTATCTTAGAAAACACTCGAGACCCCTGCAACTGGTCAAACAAATCATCAACGAGCGGCAGGGGATACTTCTTCTTGATTGTCATTTTATTCAGCTGGCGGTAATCAATGCACATCTGCATGGACCCATCCTTCTTTTTTTACAAATAAGACTGGAGCACCCCACGGCGACACACTCGGCCTGATAAACCCCTTGGCCAACAACTCCTCAAGCTGCTCCTTCAACTCCTTTAGCTCCTTGGGTGCCATATGATACGGGGGAATAGAAATAGGCTGAGTATCTGGAGCCAAATCAATACAGAAATCTATATCTCGATCTGGAGGCATGCCGGGAAGGTCTGAAGAAAACACATCCAGAAACTCTCGAACGACAGTCACTAAATCGACAGTAGGAGACTCGGTGGTGGTGCCCCGCACATAAGCAAGGTAGGCTAAACACCCATTCTCGACCATATGCCGAGCTTTCATGAAGGAAATGAACCGCCTGAAGGCACTAACTGAAGAACCCCTCCACTCTAACCTTTGCGACTCAGGCATGGCTAATGTAACTATCTTGGCATGGAAATCCAATACAGCATGATAAGGAGATAGCCAATCCATGCCCAAAATAACCTCGAAATCAACCATATCAAGCAATAACAGGTCAGCTCTGGTCTCAAGCCCACAGAAAGCAATCACACAAGATCGGTAGACCCGGTTTACCACTACGGAGTCGCCCACAGGAGTGGACACATACAATGGAGAACCCAAGGACTCATGAGGAACATCCAGGAAATGAGCAAATATTGTTGAAATATATGAATAGGTGGATCCTGGATCAAATAGCACTGAAGCCTCTCTACCACAGACTGAGATGATACCTGTAATCACGGCGTCTGAGGCCACTGCGTCTGATCTGGCCGGAATAGCATAGAATCTGGATGAAGCAGCCGATGACTGAGCTCCAACAAAACGAGCTGGAGCTGACTGACCCCCTCCTGACTAGCCTACTCCTCTAGGACGGCCCCTGCTAACCTGACCCCCACCCTTAGGTAGTCGTGCTGAAGGTGCTGAAGGTGCTGAAATCATAGGTTGGTGACTCTGCTGCACGGCCTTGCCCCGATACCTGGGACACTGCCTGATCATGTGGCCCAGCTCCCCACACTTGAAACAACCTCTAGGCATTGTAGCCTGTTGTCCTGAAGAAGAAGAAGAACCCTAAATAGCCGAAGGGCGGTAAGAATCATCTAGCATGGCACTGAAATAGGAACCGGAGGATCTCTGACGGCTGGAGTAACCGTTGGGTGCACTCTGGATAGTTGGAGGATGATAAGAGCGCTCTGGCATGGCACTAAATTGAGGCTTGGCTGGAACAACCCTAGGAGGTAGTGGAGGTGTTGAATAGGAAGGCTTGCTGAACTGACTACCTCCGAACTTGCCCCTTCCCCTGGCTGGAGCACCCCTGAAGTCACCTGCAAACCTGGACCTCTTGTCCTGCTGACCCTGCTCTCTACTCCTCGCACGGTAACCCTCAATCCGTCGATCTATCTCGACAACAAGCTGGTAGAGGGTACCCATCTCAACCTCTCTGGCCATGGAGGTCCTGATGCCTGGATGTAAGCTTGCCACGAACCGTCAGACTCTCTCTACATCAGTGGGCAATATCATGAGAGCATGGCGAGATAGCTCTGAAAACCTCGCCTCATAATCCGTCACAGACATATGTCCCTGCTCCAACCTCTCAAACAGGTCCCGAAGCTCCTCCCTCTCAGACGGCGGAATGTACCTATCCAAGAATAGCTGAGTGAACTTACCCCAAGTGACAGGAGGAGAATCCGATGGCCTAATAAGAACATATGACTGCCACCAACGTCGAGCTCTACCCTCAAGCTAAAATGTGGTGAAGACTACCCCATGTGACTCTAATATCCTCATATTGTGCAGTCTGTCCCTGCATCGGTCAAAAATATCTTGTGCATCCTCACCCCACTCACCCCCGAAGGTCGGTGGGCGAAGTCAGGTCCATCTATCAAGCATCTTCTGCCGGTCCCCCTCTGCAACTGGCCTGGGCTCTATTACTGCCACCGCAGGTTGAACCCCAATCACGGGTGGTGTATCTAGAGTACGATGTGCTGCCACTGCTGGTCTCTTAGCCTGAGCGGTAGGGGTCCGTACTCCCCCTCCTGACTGAGAAGTAGCAGGATCTGATGGAAGCATACCCGCCTGCGACATGGTATCCATAAATCTCAACATACGGCCCATGACCTCTTGGAAGCTCGGCGCCGTCATAAAATCAGCTGGTGCTGGAGCTACTGGAGGCATCTCATCCTGCTCCTCAATATACGAATCCTCAATCGGTGAAACCGGTACAACTATGGGACGCCCTCGCCCCCTACCACGAATAAGAGCCATACCCCTGCCCCTACCACAGCCTCGAGCGGCGGGGGTAGCAGCCTCCCTTGGATCAGAAACATGTGAAGCACGTGCCCTCACCATCTATGAGAGAGTAGAAGATCAAATTTTAGTACATCATCGGCTGCACGATAGAATATGAATCAATAAGGAGTTTCCTAACACCCTATAGCCTCCTGAAGATAAGTACAGACGTCTCTGTACCGATCCGCAAGACTCTACTGGGTCTTCCCGTGACTCGTGAGACTACGTGAACCTAAGGCTCTAATACCACGTTGTCACGACCCAAATCTCGATTCAGGTCGCGATGGCGCCCAGCAGCGAGGTTAGGCTAGCCAATATAGAAACACTAAGTCTTACCATTCCCAATTACGCAAATTTCATCTTTTAACCAATTTTAAACACATATAAACATAATAATGGCGAGTGATGTGAAATAAAACTACAAGTGCGGAAAATCAACCAATAGGCATGTCGCATAACATATGTACAGCCAACAACCCAAAATATACACTACGTGTGTGCTAGGAAGTAGTGTCACGAGTGTCACGGGCAACTATTGAATACACAATGACTAAAGTATATATAGACTCTCAGTCTGAATGAAATAGACAAAGAATATGACAAAAGAAAACTCCAGGGTGCTGCCAGGAAGTCGCCAAGAGGAGCAACCCACCGTGAAGTATAGTCAGTTAGTCAGTACCTAGCCCCGGCCTGATAGTCCAAAATACCAGCCTCTGGACATGTACAATCAACTACAGAAGAAAAGAAAGTGCAGCATGAGTACATATATAAATATGTACCCAGTGAGTATCCCGTCTAATCTCGAAGAAGTAGTGACGAGAGGTCGACTCGATACTCACTAAGGTCCAACAGTAATAATGTAAAGCAGGATGTAAGGAAAACAGTAGACATGTAAACAATGCACCACCATCGTAAAGAGAATACAGAGTTTCCAAATAATTATCGAAAGCAGTATCAACTTGCCTGTCTCTTTTCCCATCCCTCTGTCACGTCATAAATCAGAATTCAGCACCAAACAGTCATGCGCACATAAGTGTAAAGCAACCGACTAGAGTAAGGAGGAAGAATAGCTATGCACTGCCGGGGATCAACCGGCCTGCACCATGAGTGCATTCTTATAATGTAATGATATCAAGAAGAGCTATGCACTGCTAGGGATCGACCGGCCTGTACCATGAGTGCATGCTTACCAAGAGTCCAACTACGCACTGCCGGGGATCGACCGGCCAGTACCGTAAGTGCGTCTATCAATGTAATCACACCGTATCATAATGTAACTTCGTCTATGCACTGCCGGCGATCGACCGGCCCGAACCATAAGTGCATTCTCAAATAAATCCCTGTGCACTGTCGGGATCAATCGGCCTGTACCGTAAGTGCACTATAAATCCACTGTGGCGCACGGCCCGCTCCTGTAAGAGTGAAAGAAACCCTATGCCGCTCGCGGAATGTAAATTATGAGGCAGCTATCATGCACACACAAATGTAAAGTTCCATTCATCACAATCTTTCCCAATTATTAAGTAAATGAAAGCTCAGGGAGACAGTAGTATACCAAGCATGAATTTAAGCATATACTTCAATTTAAGGCAGAATACATGGCATGTTGTGGTCCTAAACTAGCCGGACATAACAATAGTAGTCGCTACGTACGGACTCTTGTAACAAGGTACGCACGTAACCCCCAAATACAAACATAAAACACATAGAACACCTATAGGGACAATTTACCTCTTACAAGGTTAGAATGGAGACTCACCTCGTGACGATATCACCCCTCGGATAAAGGATGCGCCCGAATCTTCGAAATCTACACTTGACGGCTCACAACTAGCCAAACATGGTATAATTGAATCAATTTCAGTACAAAGAAGGAGAATTAACAAGAAATTCCAAAATTTAGCATTCTTGAAGGTTTCCGGAAATTGGACCCCGGGCCCACACGTTCGGATTACGAAAATTCTTAAAGAAACCCATTACCCGAAGTCTAAGGATCATAATTATTCAAGTTCTTGCTAGAATTCATGGCAACAATGAGTAATTCATAATTTTCCCAAAATCCCTAAATATCTATCAATATCTATAAATTTTTAGGATAATTAGAAGAGAATTTCATAAGGAACTGATATTAGAATCATGAAAACTAAGGAATTAACTTACCTTGATGATAATGGTGGAAAACCCTCTTGAAATTCTCTCTAAAACCTTGAGGAAGAAGATGGGAATGAAGAATTTTGGCTAAGTCCCGCTTTTAAAAGAGACTGCCCAGTTGCCGCTTCTATGCGATCGCGACCTGAGGCCTGCAATCGCGAAGGCCAACTGGCCAGACCTCTATGATCGCGCCAGGGTCCTACGATCGCGATGACCAACTCCCCTGACCTTCGCGATCGCGGTAGAGGTTCTGCGATCCTGAAGAACAAAGTTACCCGGCCCAGCTGTGACTCAATACGATCACGAGAAAAGAGTGCGATCAAGAAGCTTTGGAACCCAGACCTATGCGATCGCAAGGGGAAGGCTGCGATCGCAGAGAACAACCAACAGCCCAGCAAAAATCCTTCTCCGCGATGGCAACCTTCGTCCTGCAATCGCAGAGAAGGAAACCAGATTGAAAAATTCTGGTTTTTCTAACTTAGCTCCCGGGGGTCTAAAACACACCCGAGCCTTTCGGGACCCCGTCCAAAAGCACCAACAAGTCTGTATTCATGATAAGGACTCGCTCGAACTTCTGGAACATGAAAAACAATGACAAAACTCAAAATTCAACCCCAAAACCAAATTGAATCAACTTAAGAACTTAAGAATTCTAGAATTCACTTCATTGCGCCGAACGGTCCTATACTACTCGTAATGACTTCAAATTTTGCAGACAAGTCACAAATGACTATACGGAACTATTCCCGGTCCCGAAATTCCGTTCGGACCTCGATAGCATAAAATCACGTCCCAACCCAAACTTCAAACATAAGGAAATCCTGATTTCCATTTGGGGCGCCGAAATACTCCCGGATCATCGAAAACCCGAGCCGAACATACGCCCAAGTCCGAATTATTATAAAGATTCCCCCGCTCGCGAATCATACCTACGACTCGGGTGCTGACGCATATATGTATATACCAAATTTATTAATAAGCTCAGTAGTGACAAATCTCAGCATGCTCTAATTCCTCTATTCTATGTGCTTATTTAGATAGTTCACTTCAAATCTCAGCATGCATGATACATGTCTATATGATTCCAAGTAGTAATAATTACTACACCAAGTCAACTTCAGTCATGTGAAACTTTGTTTGATTCAGTTGTACGCCCCCTATTCAGAATATGTTTAGGTACTGCAAATATGTGTGGTCATGTCACGACCCAAAACCTAATTCAGGTCGCGATGGCGCCCAACAGCGGGGTTAGGAAAGACGATATAACTTTCACTAACTGATACCCTTCCCATTCGATCAAACAAGTCAATGATTACCAGTTTATAACAACTAACATGATACTAGCCTTGAGTGAAGGTAAAATCATAGTAAATACAAGGCCGAAATAAAACATACACATAGATATACATCCCCAAAACCCCAAAAGAAAAAATATACCGCGTGTGTGCCAGGAACTAGTGTCACGAGTGTCACGGGCAACTACTGAATATACAATGACTACAACATATACAGGGTCTCAGTCTGAATAAACTAGACAGATAGTATAACAAAAGAAACTCCAGGGTGCTGCTAGGAAGTCGCCAAGAAAGCAGTTCACCGTGAAGTATGACCACGCTATCAATATCTGGCACCGGCCTGAAAATCAGATGGACCAACCTCCGGACCTGTACAGTCAAGTACAGAAAAGGAAAGAAAGTGTAGCATGAGTACATATATATAAATATGTACCCAGTGAGTATCCCGTCTAATCTCGAAGAAGTAGTGACGAGTGGTCGACTCGATACTCACTAAGGTCCAACAGTCGTAAAGTAAGCAGGATGTAAAGAAAACTGTAGGCAAGTAAAACAAATAATCAAGTACATCAATATCAAGCATCAAATAAAAAGCTCAAATCAAACAAGTTTGGTATCCGCCGTGGCGTACGGCCCGCTCCCATATGGTACTCAATCTCGTCGTGGCGTACGACCCGATCCCACCCTGGTAGTCTCAATCTCGCCGTGGCGTACAGCCTGATCCCACCCTGGTAGTCTCAATCTCGCCGTGGCGTACGGCCCGATCCCACCCTGGTAGTCTCAATATCGCCGTGGCGTACGGCCTGATCCCATATTATAATCAATCATCACTCTGCCGTGGCGTACGACCCGATCCCACAATATAATCAATCATCACTCTGTCGTGGTATACGGCACGATCCCATAATATAATCAATCTTCACTCTGCCGTGGCGTACGTCCCGATCCCATCCCGTGATTCTGTTATCACAGTTAAATCAAGCCAGGTATCACAACGTTCAAAGACAACAATACAAATCACACAAGTATACAAGTTATATCTATGCTACAACAGGGAAAAACAATGAACATGTTGTGTCCTAACTACCCGGACGAAGTAGTAATAGCCACTACGTACGGACTCTCGTCACTCGGTGCGTACGTAGGCCCCAAATAAGATCACATAGAAAACAAGGTTACCTAGAGGGACAATTTCTCTCTTACGAGGTTAGAAATGAGACTCACCTCGATAAAAGCACTCCTCGGACCAAGGATCGGGTCAAAAGATGCGCCCGAAATTCCGAAACTACTCCTGACGGCTCACAACTAGCCAAACATAGCATAATTGAGTCAATTCATGTTCCAGGAATAAGAATTAACAAGAAATTCCAAAATATAGTATTCTTGAAGGTTTTTGAAATTTCGACCCCAGGCCCACGCGTTCGGATTTTGAAAATTCTCAGAGGAATGAATTACCCGAAGCCTAAGGATCGTAATTACCTAATTTATTTAGGAATTCAAAGCTAAAAGGGATAATTCACTAATTATCAAAGCCCTAGAAATTCCTACCATATTTCATGATTATTTTTTCTCTTTTAGGAATTAAACCCATTAAATTCAATGCATAATTGGGAGAAATAGGAGAGAATTGCTTACCTTCTCAGTGGGTGGTTGTGGGAGGTGTTCTTCAACCTTGGGTGCTCTCTAAGTGGTTAAATGATTTATTTGCCTGATTAGGGTTTGAAATTATATTTTCTTTTAAAACTGGTCTCTTTGAAAGATTTTTACCTATTCTTTCCTTATATGTTCAATTCATAACTGATACTACTTACCTTAATTGTTTTACTGGCCTGATTTCTGGGCTTTGATTATTGTGACTGACCTATAAATGGTCTTTGGACTTACTGCTTACCTTATTAAACCTCAATCTTGTCTGATAATTGATTTCGTTCAAGATTCTCCTTAATTTAAGTGACATCTTTTAGGATTTTGTTCTCTTAACTGATTGGTGTTTAGCCCTAATTAATTTGTTAATTTATTTTGCATACCATATTTATGTGCTGTTAATATCCTTGCCTTATTGGGTTTACCCTGTGGTATGCTATATAAACCTTTCATTATATAAAATACAAACACGATGATACACACTTACAGACTCACACTCACTTCACACTCTCACAATCTCTTCCCATCACAACTTCAAAAGCTCTTTGTTTCTCTCAAAGAATTCTCTTTGTGCTGCTACTCTGATTTCTGCATTGTTTAGCCGGCTTGAAGCCAAGGCTAAACTCATTGGATCCAAATTGTCACCACATTCCTGTTTATTTTATTTCTAATTGGTATGCCTTAATCCTTGTTATCTTGTTCTATATGACTATGTGTTTAGTATATTTGAAATGTCAATATGCTTCTGTTTGATATATGGCTCATGCTCTGTTTCTTTCTTAGTTGTTGTGTGCCTGTTATCTTATTCTGTTTATTTTAACTTCAGCATGCTTCTGTTTGACCCATGATACTTGTTTACTTCTTTCTGAAACTAGCATGCTTTAGTTCCTACTACCCTGTCCTACCCTATGTGTTTGTTTACTTCAAACCTCAGCATGCTTCTATGTGACCTGTGATTCTGGTTTACTTCTTTCTCAACTAGTATGTCTTTAATTCCTATTACCTTGTTCTGTTTCATGTACTTATTTGGGTAGTTTATTTCAAACATGTTTTCTGTTTGATACATGGTTCTTGTTTATCCTTTTTCTCAATTGGCATGCTCTAATTCCTCTATTCTATGTGCTTATTTAGATAGTTCACTTCAAATCTCAGCATGCTTGATACATGTCTATATGATTCCACTTAGTAATAATTACAACACCAAGTCAACTTCAATCATGTGAAACCTTGTTTGATTCAGTTGTACGCCCCCTATTAAGAATATGTTTAGGTACTGCAAATATGTGTGGTCATGTCACGACCCAAATCCTAATTCAGGTCGCGATGGCGCCCAACAACGGGGTTAGGCAAGCCG
>ML291971.1:0-21781 GCA_005239495.1 Nicotiana undulata
ACATAAGAAATTATCAAGCTGTTTCACAACTCACACGGCACAATCACAATATCACATGAATTTTACGAAGAGGGGACAACACTTGATATCCCAATACCCCTCCTTGAGGAGTACCATACTGAAATGAACACCTCTGACTCGCATAAAGCCCAAAATCTTGTTTAAATCCATTCACTCACTTCAAGCTGATTCTGCTCGCATTGAACTAGGTTGATAGCCTTACCTGGGTCCAAACAACCCGCTTCCTTTTTCTTATACACACGAGGACNATACGGCCTTCCACACAAGGTAACAAGTATGCACGTCCATACCGCCGACCACCCTAATGCTGTAAAACAATTCAAGGACCCGTAACCAGGATACAAGCCTCTTTCACCAAACACTGAACTCAGATGACACTGAAGAACATTCACATCCATTGCTCTTGCTCTTCCGAGATCATGACGTCCTTGTTAACACCGAGCCACAACCTCGATTCCTACTTCCGATTACATACCGCTTATTGCCCACAACATGACCATATAGAATAGCATAGGAAATTCCATCATAACTCCTGAATCACAAACAGGGTGAACACTTCATCAGATAGAAACTTTCACTTACCTCAATTCATGAGAACCATAACAACACGCGGGTGAATTCTCACAATCGCAATATATACCAATCCTCAAGTGGTGGTCTGAACCACCCTAAACCTTCCGGGATTCGCCTATACCTGACAGGGCATAGCACCTGAATGCTTCCAAATAAAATCTATTACGACGGTCGGCACGCCCCCACACACTTCTGCGCAATCCATACACATACCCAATCACATCGAAGGAATTGATCATTGCCGTACATATGCCATTACAACCATGGTTAACCAATCTTTTTTTTTTCTTCTAAGAGATTATATTGCAGAAGCTCGATTCTTACTTACACTGCTGCCTGAAACCCTTAAACACCACGTTCCTCTAACTTTCAAATTCATTAGGACCACTACTGAGAGTCACCCACCCTGACTGGCCCCGAATACAATCAACTCCAAGGCTCTCCTAGCACATGAACACCCTTTCAACGAAGCACGTGACTGAGTCGCTACCCTTACAACTTGCCTATGCCTTAAGCACGAAATCTTAATCTTCCAAAGCCTAACCCTGGTCCAATAGGACCAACTTCGCACACAGTTATCGAATGCCATGCTCAATTACCGCTTTACTCCTTTCCCTTAGCTGTAACAACTTGCCAATATGCCGACAATACGCAACTCCATGAGGACACAACCCCACAACCCAACTGCAGGTTGTGGGACTCCCCCACTTTGGTTAACCTCATTCCTTTAAGCACTACCCGACTTCCTTTCCTTACGCCTGGCCTTTTATAATTGGCACCACCGCCTAGCACTCCTCACATATCTTCCTTCATCGTATGATGCCCACTTGCTGCCTCAATTCAATATCATTCCCCATAGCTCTTAAACCGATTGATCACCACGACTTCAAACTCTTCGAAGATCATCTTTCTCGGGTCGCCTTCATTAGAAATGCTCATTACATGTTGAACCACAACACACCACGACCTCAGACAGTCGCTTTTTCGATACTTCTTCACAGCACTCTGACCCAATACAACCTAAGAGCTATAACACCGGCGAATTTAACACATTCTATTCGATCAAAAAAACACCGATACCACATCGCGGATGAAAACTCCACCTCGCTTGATAGCACCAAGTCTCATTACTTTATAAACCCGAACCGGACCATTCATAGTCCAAGTGCCTTTCCTCCGCCGGAACTAAAATACTGAAATCTCGAAACCACGCCCTGAGAAGACCTCCCTTCAAGTCATTTATTGCCCCTACGTATGGGCAAGCATCCTACCATTCTATCAACACGGCGCCATGTCCAATTGTAAGCATCATAACAACCTGATCATGGCCTCAAAGTCCTAAGAAACACAATTACTGAGCTGAAACAACATATTATTCTTTTGCAGGGCAACAACAACAGCCCCAACCAACTGCACATGGAAAACAGCTCGCACCATATCCGTAGCACCATTTCAATCCCTCAACTCCTCGAATCATAGCAAGAGCTTCGCGAAGTATAGGATGGAGTTGGAAGAAACATAGGCATAAGCCTTAATGGAATCAAATCGCATGATGAGGGATCAAGAAGGTAAGTACTCCTACAACCCTGTAGCCTCTCGAAGATAAGTACAGATGTCTTCGTATCGATCCGCAAGACTCTACTAGACTTGCTCATGACTCGTGAAACCTAGGGGAACCTAGAGCTCTGATACCACGTTGTCACGACCCAAAACCTATGGGTTGTGATGGCGCCAGACACCACTGTCAGGCAAGCCAACCCCTTAATCAGTTGAAATACTTTCCTGTTTAACAATTTCGAAATCGTTGCCTTTATTGCATTTCATAATCAAATGAATAAATTTTTGTAAATTAAATACGACAAGAAATCTATTTAATTCAATAAAACAAGGCTCAACACATCCCCAGAACCCGGTGACACAAGTACATGAGCAGTTTCTAAGAATTTATACAATTATACAACTCTTGTCCGAGAAATAAATGGGACAAAGGCAATAGAGATACAATGTAAAGATATAGAAAGAACGAGACTCTGTCAACTGCGGAACGCCTCCGGATGAATGCATCCCGAGTAAGTCTCCAAATCAATCGCTGAACTATGAAGATACATGTGCAACAAAATGCACAGAAAGTGTAGCATGAGTACATATACATATATGTACCCAGTGAGTATCCCGTCTAACCTCGAAGAAGTAGTGACGAGAGGTCGACTTGACACTCACTAAGGTCCAACAGTATGATACAGCAATGACAAAACAATTAAAAGCAAAAGACATGTAAGACAGTGAGCAGCAATTATGTATAAAGCACAGAAATCCAAGTAAAAACTGGAACAATAACAATGGCCACTTTCTTTCCCCCAGATATCCAATACAAGTCAATATCCATAAAATAATGCCAAATAATCATGTGCACACAGGAATAAGACAACCGGTCAGAGTCATGAGGAAGAATAGATATGCACTGCCGGGGATCGACCGGCCCGTACCAAGAGTGCATGCTTAACAATAATCATGCCTACGCACTGCCGGGGATCGACCGGCCCGTACCAAGAGTGCGTCTATCAATGTAATCATATCATATCATAGTGTAATTTCGTCCATGCACTGCCGGGGATTGACCAGCCCGTACCAAAAGTGCATTCTTAATTAAATCCCGGTGCACTTCCGGGGATCGACCGGCCCGTACCAAGAGTGCACTATAAATCCGCCGTGGCGTACGGCCCGCTCCCACAATATTGAAGGAAATTATATATCTCTCGCGGGATGTAAATTACGAAGTGACAACATGCGCACACAGAATGTAAAGTTTATTTCACCACAATCCTTTCCAATTATTTAAGTAAATAAAAGCTCGGGGAAACAATAATATCTTACATGAGTACAAAACTTATAAGTCATTTCTTTTCCTTTCATAATACTTTCCATAAATAATTTCTTTCATATTACTTCCCGTAAGTCAATTCATTTCATAATATTTTTCCGTGAAAACAATTTCCTTCCATATTATTTTAAAATCCATAAATCTCAGAGAAACAAAACCACATAACAGGATATTATAACATACATATAATTCATTACAAGAAGTATACAGGGCATGATGTGGGGCCTAACTACCCGGACATAACAATAGTAGCCGCTACGTACGGACTCTCGTCACTTGGTACGTACGTAGCCCCAGCAAACAATTACATATGGCATGTAGAACACCTAAGGGGACAATTCCCTCTTACAAAGTAAGAAAGGAGACTCATATCGATCTGAAGATCCATACCCGGCTTTCAAGCCTCTATGACGACTCCAATGGATGAACGGTGTCCCAAAACTACCAAATAACGGCAATTCAATGAAAATATACTCTAATATTTGCTAAAAATTCAGATTATATAATTTCCCAACTCCGCTCAAGGAATTGACCAAAATGCCCTCGGGTCCACGTGCCCGGATTCTTAAATTTCTCGAAGATAAATTCTACCCATAACTTTACTAACCCAAATATACAATTTTCTACGATTTTCATGCCCAAATTCATGGCTAAAATCAAATTTTATCAATTCTAGGTTTCCTTGCAATTTTCCCACATTTTCCCCAAATTCTCATATCCAATCTATGTAATAAATCTTGTATTTAACTTGGAAATAAGTAGAAACAACTTACCTTTGATGCTTGATGAAATCNGTATCCAAATAACAAACGGTTTGACGATTTAGAAACTAGACTTGAAGATATTTAATTTGATAGGTTGTACACCATATAAATCTTTATATATCCCGAGATATGAGCTTCTAAAGTCAGCTCCCTGTATCAGAAAATTCTGGCAAAACTGCTCCACCAGCCATATTCAGTCGGTCATAACCTTTTACACAACTCCAAATGACAAATGGTTTAATGTTCTGAAAACTAGACTTCCAGATCTACAACTTTCATGTTTCGCAAATTTTCAGATTCCGTATAGACTATTATATATATGCTTTCAAAGTTAGCTCTTCGTCGCACAATTTGTTGTCCAAAAATAAATGCAGAAATTTTCTGCAATTTTCCTTCTTTCTTTTGTCCGAAATTCTTTCCGTTAACCTTCGGAAATACACCCGAGGCCCTCGGGACCTTAACCAATTATACCAACATGTCCCAAAACATGATATGAACTTGCTCGAGGCCTCAAATCACATCAAACAACGCGGAAATCTCGAATCGCACTAAAATTTAAACTTTATGAACTTTGAAATTTCAAACTTCTACATCCGATGCCGAAACCTATCAAATCACGTCCGATTGACCCCAAATTTGCACACAAGTCATATTCGACATTATGGACCTTCTCCAACTTTCGAAATTGGAATCCGACCCTGATATCAAAAAGTCAAACTCTTGGTCAAACTTCTTAAAAACCTTTAAATTTCTATCTTTAGCCAAATGACCTCCGGACATCTGAATTCACTTCCGATTGCGCTCCCAACTCCAGAATCCCCATACGAAGCTATTCCCAGACTTGCAATCCCAAACAAACATCATTATCATTGAAATGCACTCCAAGCCAAACTTAGGAAATTTCTTCAAAAATACTGACTTCCACAATATACACTGAAACGCTCTCGGGTTATCCAAATCCTGATCCGGACATACGCCTAATTCCGAAATTACCATACAAACACCTTTTGGAACCTTCGGATCCAGATTCCGAGGTCGTTTACTCAAAATTCCAGTCTTACTCAGTTTCTTCAACTTAAGGCTTCTGAAATGAGAATTTTCCTTTCAATTTAACTCCGAACCTCGTGAATTTCAACTCTGACCATACACACAAGTCACAATACCTGAAATGAAGCTGTTCATGACTCCCAACTGCCGAACGACCCGCTGGATCTCAAAATGACCGGTCGGGTCGTTACAAAAGTTATACTTGTTGTTGTTTTTAGATTGTTGGGTTGTTTAAGGGTGAATTAGGAGATGATAGGAGGTTAGAAGTCCACGCCTTGTACTTAATACCATGATGTCTATGTTGTTAAGTTAATAAATGAATGACTTTTGGGTTAAAGGTTTCGAAAGGGATTCAATCTGAGTTTGTCGTTTGTTGTGTTAAATAGTAGTTTTGTTGGTGATGTTTATGCACTTGTTGTTGTGTAGCTTGATTTGTGTTGTGGTGCTAAAAGTATATAGGTGAAGGTTGTATGGGATTATGTTGGTTGATGAACTTGGTAAAGTAAGGAAAATAGGGGAGATGCTGCCCATTTTAATATAAAAATAAGCTTGTCGTTCATTGTATGATAGTTACATCTTTCGTAGCTTAATGATAGAATTATTATCGGTTACTGTAGATTGAAGTGCGACAAGAGGAGTTCAACGTCATTATCAGACAGATTGTGATAAGGTATTTTAAGGAACTTCCTTCTTTCTTTTGGCATGATCTTAGTGAAATGAATGTAAATGATATGCTACTTCATAAAGGATCTACTCCTATTTTACTGAAGTCCACGTGGCCAGGTACGTTTTTACCAAGCCTATTATGAACGGGTACGATATGATGATGATGATGCCCATAGTAGCGTATGTTTTTAAAAGTTTATGTGTGTTTATATATATATATGTATATGCATGTATGCATGTATGTATGTATCATGCATTTCATGTCAGTAGCCCCCATAGGCACTCAAATGTTACAAGTTGGATCTTCTCTATCTCTTCTTTCATTACTGTTCTTATATATGCCCTCCTGCAATACATACTCGGTATTTTATACGTACTGGCATCCCTTTTGCCTTGGGACATTGTGTTTCATGTCTGCAGGTCCCGATAGACAGGTTGACAGTCCTCCTAGTAGGCTATCAGCTTAGTGGAAGGTGTTGGTGCACTCCACTTGCTCTGGAGTTGCCTATTTGGTTAGTATGATGTAATGACCCGGCTGGTCATTTTGAGAGTTAGAGCCCCGATACCCTATTAACTGCTTTCCTCGTATATAATTATGCTATTTTGTGTTGCTAGGAGGGTTTGTGTTGGTTTTAAAAACGAAATGAGACGCTTAGTCTCTTATTGGGAAGCTTAAATTGGAATGGTCGACTGGGTGTCACTTGTGTGCAATGCGGATTGGAATTTTGATGGTTATGTTAGCTCCGTTAGGTGATTTTGGACTTAGGAGCGCGTCCGGAATGTGATTTGGAGGTCCGAAGTAGATTTAGGCTTGAATTGGCGATAAATGGAATTTTCGCGCTTTTGGACGGTAGTGGAAATTTTGGTATCGATCCCGAAATGGAATTCCGGATGTGGGAGTGGGTTTGTAGTTTCATTTATGACTTGTGTGTAAAATTTAAGGTCATTTGGACGAGATTTGATATATTTCGACGTCGTTTGTAGAATTTAGAAGTTTCCAAGTTCATTAAGCTTCTATATGTGCATAATTCGTGTTTTTGATGTTGTTCTGTGTGATTCAAAGGCTCTACTATGTTCGTATGGTGTTTTAGGACTGGTTGGAGTGTTTGGTTGAGGTTTCGGGGGCCTCAGGTGAGTTTCGGGTGCTTAACGGGTGAACAATTGACTTTGGGGAATTGCTGAATCTGGTGTTTTTTTTGCACCTGCGGTGGGAGGCCCGCAGGTGCGGCACATCAGAAGCGAGACTGAGATCGCACGTGCAGCTTTGAGTGTATAGGTCAAGGGTCGCAGATGCTACAAGGGATTCGCAAGAGCAGAGCCGTATCTGTGGAAGGGTAGTCGCAGATGCGGAGAAAAGAGGGACCCAAGGTTCCGCAGAAGCGGTAATTTTGCCGCACATGTGGACGAAGGAACGCAGGTGCGGACTCTAGAGTTTAATGGAAACTCACAGATGCGGACTCCCAGCCGCAAATGCGGTCCTGTGATCGCAGAAGCGAAATAACTGGGCAGAAAAGGGGCAGATTCGAGGGTTGATGTTCATTCTCACAAAATTCGATTTTGAGCTCGGAGGAAGGCGATATTTTGTGATTTTTCATAGGAAATCTTTGGGTAACGATTCCTTATCCTATTTTGGTCATATTTCATTAATCCATAGTTGTTTTCTTCTGTAAATTAAGGAATTTGAGGGTGGAAGTTGGGAAATTGGGGGAGAAGTTTCCCAATCGAATTTCTGAGACTTGAGTAGCAATTAGGTGTCAGATTTGGATGATTTTTGTACAAGTGAACTCGTGAGTGAATGGGTGCTCCTATTTGGTAACTTTTACCCGATTCTGAGACGTGGGCCTGGGGCATCTTTTTGGACATTTTTCTATTTTCTTGCCTTAGCTATGTTTTCATTAGCAAGATTAGTTACTTGTAACTATATTTAAGTTATGTAATTGATTTTATTAGATTTGGGCCACTCGGATTATGATACTTATGGAAAAAGCATGATTTCGGATTGATATGAGCTTGGTTCGAGATAAGTGGCTTGCCGAACCTTGTGGGGGGAACTCCCCTTAAAATTTGGTATTGTTTGATATATGAGCACCGTGTACGTGAGGTGAAGAGTACGTACACGGGCTATTTGTTGTAAAACTCCGTTTTTCACTAAATCATAACTTGTTTTTCCTAGTTGAAATACATTAGCTTAGGTAACTACCCTATTTAGATTAGAAAAGAGTGTCTACATGTTTAAACTGCCTAGTTGAACTCTGTGCAACATGTTTAGTAAGATTCCTGATTTCTTTGATGAGCACTTAGTCTATGCTGTAGATTTCCTTGCTTTAACTATTATTTTAATTGGTTGTAGTACATATTTACTTTGGGACTAGAGAACGGTATTCCGCGAGATCCCCCTATAACACATATTTACTTTGGGACTACGGGACGGTATTCTGAGACATCCCCCTATACTGCATATTTTTTTTAGAACTACGGAATGATATTCTAGGAGATCCCCCATCACTGTATATTTCTTTTGGGATTACGGAACGGTATCCTGGGAGATCCCATGGTTCTATTGTTGTGTTCTGAGATGTTGGTTTTCATTGAATTCTTTCCATGTTAGATTTTCGTATTATTTTATTGTAATCCCTTCTTTCTGTCTTATTTCATTATCTTATACCAGAGGGCCCTGACCTAACCTCGTCACTACTCGACCGAGGTTAGGCTTGGCACTTATTGGGTACCATTGTGGTGTACTCACGCCCTTCCTGCATATGTTTTTCGTGTGCAGATCTAGGTACCTCTCGTTCGCCTCAGTATTAGTGTTGTAGCAGTAGCCGCCGGAGACTTCAAGGTATATTTGCATGCGTCCGCAGATCCTCGGAGTCCCCCACTATCTTTTACTTTGTTTCCCTCCTGTACTTCTTAGACTTTTTGTATAGCAGACTGTTAGATAGATTTCATAGAGCTTGTGACTCGTTATTCAGAGTATTGGGAAGTATTGTGTATATTCGCGTATCAATTTTACTTGTATATGTTGAGCGACAATTTACCATTATATAGTATCTATTGAAGTGTAGTCATTCCATTATTTTGTTATTTCTGTTATTTCAATGTTAATAGGCTTACCTAGTCGTAGCGACTAGGTGCCGTCATGATGTCTTACGGAGGGGGCAATTTGGTCGTGACAAGTTGGTATCAGAGCTCTAGGTTCATAGGTACCGTGAGTCACAAGACGATTTATTAGAGTCTCGTGGATCGGTGCGGAGACGTCCGTACATATCTTCGGGAGGCTAAAGAACTGTCAAGAACAATCATATTTCTTTGATTTCCTTGTCGTGCGAGTTATTGATATCAAGAATTCTAAAATT
Source organism: Nicotiana undulata (assembly GCA_005239495.1). Classification (NCBI taxonomy): domain Eukaryota; kingdom Viridiplantae; phylum Streptophyta; class Magnoliopsida; order Solanales; family Solanaceae; genus Nicotiana; species Nicotiana undulata. The sequence continues at coordinate 9,309 of ML291971.1, forward strand.
TTCTATTATATTCTTTCTCACATATGGTGAGAACCCGTACCGGGAGATCCGATGATTAAGAACCTGAGCCCCCTGCCAGAGCCGTAAGAGCTATCGAGGTCGGTGTCGGGGTAAAGGTCGACCATGCGGTGCAGCTAGAGCACCTGCGTGAGCTGCGATAGAGGATCCACCAACAACTCCAGCGTGAGGGCCAGCACTGGAGGTTCTTATTGATGCTCCAGCCCTCCAGGAGACTTTGGCTCAGTTCATGAGCATGTTCACCACTTTAGCTCAAGACGAACTGATTTCGATAGCTGTCGCCAAATCTCAGGCCGGGGGAGGGGCACAGACTCCCGCAGCCCGTACTCCTGAGCAGAGAGTCAAGGTTGATTAGTCCCTAGAGTTTATTCATATGCCCAGAGTGGCTCCGGTTCAGGATGAAACCAGGGTAGCTGCTTCTGAGGCAGAGCAGCTTAGACTTGAGAGGAACAAGAAGTACCACACGCCCACTTTCAGTTGATTAGCTTCAGAGGATGCTAAAGGTTTTCTTGAGGATCATCGTATTCTCCGCACTATGGGCATAGAGAAGACGAATGAGGTTTCTTTCACCCTTTCTAGCTGAGGGCAACGGCATATCAGTGGTGGCGTGCCTATGAGCTGAGTAGTCCGGACAAGGCATCCTCACTTACTTGGACTCAATTCTTAGATATGTTTTGTTGTGAGTATGTCCCTCTGAGCCTCAGGGATGTTTGGCGCGCAGAGTTTGAGCAGCTGCGCTAGGGTTCTATGACTGTGTCGGAATATGCAGTCTGTTTCTGTGGGTTGGCTCGACATGAAATTTCTTTGGTTGCTATAGTAAGAGAGATGGTTCGTCGCTTCATTGAGGGACTCCACCCCAGTATTCGGACCAGTATGGCCACGGAGTTAGAGATGGACATCACTTATTAGCAGGTCGTGAGTATTGTCAGGAGAGTGGAGGGCATGCTTGCCTGGGACAGAGAGGAGAGAGAGGCCAAGAGGTCTCAAGAAACTGGTCAATATTCACGAGCTCGTGCTCCAGCAGCACGCTTGTCCCCCCCCCACCCCCTCTTTTCCTATTTTCAGCGGAGTCAGGGTTTCGACATTCTTTGGGACAACTCGTTTCCTTTTTGGGAAAGGGGTCTAGAAATTGAAGAGTCGCCACCTGACAAATTTGAGGTGCGTTAGGGCAACTATTGCAAATAACTCATATAAATCGATTTGCGTTACCAGAGAATGGGTAAGGGCTTGAAATTACCTTGAGGGGAAGGTGTTAAGCACCCCTCGAGGTCCACACCGGTGGGTCCCGGCCAAACTCATTTTGTGAATTAGTCACTAATCAAATAAAGAATTTTAAGCACATATAGATTATTACAAAAAAGAACAAGGGAGTTCCGAGGTTTATTAGCCTATAGGATCACATCTATGCAATACCCAGTAAACCTTCCTCAATTAGAGGGGTTACACGTGACATTAGCGCACAAGTCATCATATCCTTTACTACCCAATTACCCTCCCCTTAGTGGTTATAGAAGCGATTCTAATTAAACGTACTCTATGTGTGCATTACCCGTCCCTTACTTATGGCCCTGGAGGTGTTTAGGACCTCTAATTAAGGCATTTCTTAACTCTCCTAAGGTGCTTAAAAGGAGAAAATGCAAGAGACAATAAAAACAGGATGTCTATCAGGTAAAGGAACAATTAAGGGGGCTCATATTTACCTCCACAAATAAGCAAGCAATTGCACGTCTCAAACAACAACATTTTAAACACTATTTTTTAAGACTCATATAGCAAGATATCTAGGTGAACATGAAAGCAGAACATATGCAAAATTTGTTAAAGCAAAGCAGTTGTGATGACCCAAAAGGTCATCCTATGTAAATTTTATTATGACTGTGTTCCGAGGCCCCAAAAGCCTCCGCAAATCTCACCTCGATGTGTGTGTGCAGCTTCGGCGCTTAGCCGGGAAGCCTTTATGTGGAAACTTGATAAAGAGTTGAATTTATGATAATTAATTGAATAAAGTTGACTTTGGTCAACATTTTTGGTAAATGGACCCGGACCCGTGATTTGACGGTCCCGGAGGGTCCGTAGGGAAATATGGGACTTAGGCGTATGCCCGGAATCGAATTCCGAGGTCCCAAGTCCGAGAAATGAATATTTAAAGAAAATTACTTTCTAGAAATAATAAAGGCTTATGAAAATGAACCTCGATGTTAAACCTGTGTTGCCGGGCCCGTTTTATGGTACCAGAGTCCGGAACAGGTTCAATATGTGTTATTTGAGTTATTTGTGAAATTTGGTAAGGTACGGACTTGATTTGACGTGTTTCGGATCAAAAATTGAAAATTGAGAGTTAATGAAGTTACAAGGATTTCCTTAAATTTGAGATTTAGTTTGAAACGTGATTTTATGTTATCGAGGTTCGAATGTGATTCCGAGACTTGGAATAGTCCCTCTATGTTATTTGTGACTTGTCTGCAAAATTTGATGTCATTACGAGTTGTATAGGTCGGTCCGGGGCATTGTTATAGAATCAAGAACTTGAAGTTTCTTAAGTTAGGATTTTAGGGGTTTGGGATGTGATTTTGAGATTTAGCGATGTTTTGGGTAGTTTCAAAGGCTCGAGCAAGTCCGTATTATTATTTAGGACTTTTTGGTATATTTGGAAGGGGGCTCGGGTGGGCCCAGGTGCCTTCTGGACACCCAACGGGGCTAAAAACTAGCTAGAACAACTATTGGTGCAGTTGTTGATGTTGTGACCGCAGGTGGGGTTGCCCAGCCACAGGTGCGGGACCGCACCTACGGTCCCAGCCTCGCAGGTGCGGTTCCTTTTTCGCAGGAGCAGAGCCGCAGGTGCGTTCTCCAGCTCCGCAGGTGCGACCCCAGCCTGCCTTGCCATTTTCCGCAGGTGCGATCTTTTCTCACAGGTGCGGTCCCAAGGCCGCAGGTGCGGAAACCCTGTAGGCCAGACTGTTTTAAATGCCAAAAACACGAGATCCCCTCATTCTCTTCATACCAAAAACCCCATTAAAGACTTGTGAGATTGGGAAGGACACACCACGACCTAGCTATTGTTAAGGTAAATTAATTCCTTCCTAATACTAGTTTCATGCATGAATAGTTAATGGGATTATCTACTAAATTAATTGAAAATCAAGAATTGGGTAGTAAATTTAGGTATCTTGAGAAATGGGCGTATTGTCCATTTAATGCTATGAATTCAAGTAGAAACTTTATATTTATGATCCTTAGGCTACGGGTGAGTGATTCCCTCGAGAATTTTCGGAATTCGAGTGTGCGGGCCCGGGGTCGAATTTTGGTATTTTTGGAAGAACGATAGGAAATGTATAACTAGGCTTTGGAATTGGTTTATTGAGTAATTATTGATGTTGATAACTCAATTATGTCTAGATATTATCGATTCGGAGTGAGATTCGAGAGGAAAGGCTGTGATTGAGGCTTGACTTGCATTTTGGAGCCGAGGTAAGTGTTTGGCCTAACCTTAGCTTGAGGGATTAGGTATAGAGTCTTATTTGTTATGTGTAATTAATGTCCAACGTATAGGTGAGGTGACGAGTACCTATATGTTGCGGTCAAGCATGCCCGTGAGTCAATTTTGATGAATTGTACCGTGTTCTTGATATTCTCTGTACTATGAATGATTGGTGAGTAGAAGTGATACATTGATGTTGTTTCATGACGTGGGAAATTATTGATTAATTGTTCAGTTGAGGCTCTTACTGTTAAAATTACACTTCTGAGCGAGTTTGGTTATAGTTGAGTCCCTTGCCGGGACGATAGAATTTTATTGAGTATTTCTGTACACATGAGATTAATTATTGTTAGTTTCACATTATATTTTTTTTTATATTATTTATCGCACGAGGGGACATGCCGTGCTGATTGTTTAATATTTATCGCACGAGGGGATATGCCGTGCTGATTGTTTATTATTTATCGCACGAGGGGACATGCCGTGCTGATTGTTTAATATTTATCGCACGAGGGGATATGCCGTGCTGATTGTTTATTATTTATCGCACGAGGGGACATGCCGTGCTGATTGTTTATTGATTATCGCACGAGGGGACATGCCGTGTTGATTGTTTAATATTTATCGCACGAGGGGACATGTCGTGCTGATTGTTTAATATTTATCGCACGAGGGGACATGCCGTGCTGATTGCTTATTATTTATCGAACGAGGGGACATGCCGTGCTGATTGTTTATTATTTATCGCACGAGGGGACATGCCGTGCCGATGTGTTATTGTTTGATGCACGAGGGGACATTCCGTGCCGAGTGATTGGTGAGGTGATGCATGAGGGGACATGCCGTTCCTTGTGTTGTTCATTATCTATTCTGAGGCGTTAAATTCCTGCTTTTACTGTTACATTTCAGTTGTTACCCTGTTCCACTATGCTAGTATTTGTTGCCCCTCTTATCCCCAGCATGACTCTCCCCGTATCTGTTTATACTTGTTTATTCCCGTCGATATTTTCCTGTTATTATATAGAATTGCACAGGTATGCATATTGTTGTCGGTCCTAGCCTCGTCACTACTTCACCGAGGTTAGGCTCGGAACTTACTCTGTACATGGGGTGGGTTGTACTGATGCTACACGTGCACTTCTTTATGTACGCAGACCACGCAGCCAGACCCGGTAGGCACTGACGGAGGGATCATTCCACCAGTTATTCAGGAGACCTCGAGGTAGACTCGCAAACGTTCGTGGGCCTTGGTGTCACCTTCTACCCTTCTCTTTCAGTTCTGTCTTATTTTATAGTTTCAAAGACAGTCATATGTACTTATTTTCAGACCATTGTATTCAGTAATCTCATAGACAGTTCGTGAGTATGTGACACCAGTTCTGTAATATGTATATGGGTTTTATCACGAAGTTGCTATATTATTTTGAATTTAGTTAACCTTCACATTGTTGACCATCGATGCCTTAGTTATCTTGTTTATTTTAGTTGTTAATGAGTTTACTTAGTTCAAACGTTGTCTTGTCTAGCGGGTTCAACGTTAGGCGCCATCACGGTCTGAAGGTGGGATTTTTGGTCGTGACAAGTTGGTATCAGAGCACTAGGTTACTTAGGTCTCACAACTCACGGACAAACTTGGTACAGTCTGAGGGACCGGTACGGAGACGTCTGTACTTATCCCCAGAGGCTGAAAAGTTAGGAATAACTTCATATCTTTCATTCTCTATCGTGCCATTTGAATTCTAATTCTAATTGAGTCTCTATCCTACTCTCTCGCAGATGGCGAGGACGCGTGCTTCCTCATCGATCGATTAGCAGCCTGATCCTCCTATTGCAGCTCCTACGAGAGGCCGAGGCCGTGCCAGAGGCCGAGGCAGGGGCAGGGTTCAGCCCAGAGCAGCAGCCCCAGTAGAGGACCACAGGTAGACTATGCCGGTGAGGTTCCTGCTCAGACGGTTCCAGCCGGACCAGCTCAGGTCCCAGAGGGGTTCATTGCCACCCCATTACTTCAGGACGCTCTCGTCCGCTTGGTGGGACTTATGGAGAGTGTGGCTCAGGCCGGGTTTCTTCCTACTGCACCAGCTGGTTCTCAGGTTGGGGAAGGGACCCAACCTCCTGTCATCCACACCGTAGAGGAGTTTGCCACTCAGTTTCAGGCTCCAGCACCTCAGACAACTGGAGTAGCTCAGCCGGGTATTGTGGCACCGGCAGCCGAGGGTGCAACTATGTCAACAGATGCTCTATCGAGACTGGATCGGTTCACCAAGTTATTTACTACTACATTTGCTGGTGCACCATCAGAGGACCCCCAGGATTATTTAGACAGTTGTTATGAGGTGTTTCGGAACATGGGCGTTGTGGAGTCCAATGGAGTTGACTTTGCTACATTTCGTCTTTCGGGTTCCGCTAAGACTTGGTGGAGAGACTATTTCCTGACCAGACCAGCTGGGTCTGCACCATTGGCTTGGGCTCAGTTCTCCGAGTTATTCTTGGGGAAGTTTCTTCCCATTACTCAGCGAGAGGATCTTCGGAGGCAGTTTGAGCGCATCCAGCAGGGATCTATATATGTCACTCAGTACGAGACCAGGTTCATCACTCTAGCCAGGCATGCACTTATGATACTTCCCACTGATCGGGAGAGGGTTTGGAGATTTATTGAGGGTCTAGCTCAGCCTATCAGACTTCAGATGGCCAGGGAGACGGGTACTGATATCTCCTTCCAGGATGCAACTGATAAGGCCAGACGCATTAAGATGGTATTATCCCAGGGTGGTGGTTAGGGGTCTGACAAGAGACCTCGTCATTTCGGCCGTTTCAGTGGTGCCTCATCTGGAGGCAGAGATTTCTTTGGCAGAGGTCATCCCCCTAGGCCTTATCAGTCACCACTCCAGGCATCCCGCAGTGCATCATCATCTTCCATCAGTGCACCGCCGATTCAGAGTAGTCATTCTGGTTGTCAGGGACAGTTCCAGGGTTAGTATTCTCAGCAGCCGAAGGCTTGCTACACTTGCGGTTGTATGGGGAATATTTCCAGGTTTTTCCACCGAGGTTTTGGTGGTTCCTAGTATCAGGGTTACCATGCCATAGTTCTCGCATCAGGTGCACCCTCGCCCCCTCATCCAGCTAGGGGTGGTCGTGGTGCTAGAGGTGGAGGTCAGACTTATAGAGGTGGAGGGCAGGTCATGAGAGGTAGGGGTCAGCCCGTAGTAGGTAGACCCAGAGATGTGCAGGTTGGAGGGGCTCCGCCCCAATGCTATTCTATTCCGGCCAGGCCTGAGGCTGAGGCCTATGACGCAGTTATCACATGTACGGTATCAGTTTGCAGTCGAGATGCTTCGGTATTATTTGATCCGGGTTCTACTTTCTCTTATTTGTCTTCATATTTTTCCCCTTATTTGAGCATGTCCCGTGATCCCCTGAGTGCTCCTGTATGTATGTCTACCCCGGTGGGTGATTTTATTGTGGTATATCGAGTCTACAGTGCTTGCTTAGTAGTTATTGGTGGTATGGAGACTCAGGTTGATCTTTTGCTTCAGGATATGGTGGACTTTGATGTTATATTGGGGATGGATTGGCTATCTCCCTATCATGCTATTCTGGACTGTCATGCCAAGACTGTGACCTTAGACTTACCAGGAGTACCTCATTTGGAGTGGAGAGGGACTCCTAGTCATTCTTCTAATAGAGTTATTTCTTATATGAAGGCTCGGCGTATGGTCGAGAAGGGTTGTTTGGCCTATTTTTCCTATGTTCGTGATTCTAGTGTTGAGGTTCCTTCTAAGGAGTTTGTACCTGTGGTTCGTGTGTTCCCATAGGTTTTCCTTGCTGACCTTCCGGGTATGCCACCCGACAGGGATATTGACTTTTGTATCGAGGTGGCTTAGGGTACTTTCTATTCCACCGTATCGTATGGCCTCGCCAGAGTTAAAGGAATTGAAGGAGAAGTTGCAGGATTTGTTGGATAAAGGCTTCATTAGGCCTAGTGTTTCTCCTTGGGGTGCTCCAGTGTTGTTCGTCAAGAAGAAATATGGCTCAATGAGGATGTGTATTGACTACCGGCAACTGAATAAGGTTACTATCAAGAATAAGTATCCTCTGTCGAGGATTGATGATCTATTTGACCAGCTTCAGGGTGCTACAGTGTTTTCCAAGATAGACTTGAGATCTGGTTACCATCAGCTGAGGATTAGGGTGTCTGACGTACCTAAGACTGCCTTTCGTACTCGTTATGGGCATTATGAGTTCTTGGTGATTTCATTCAAATTGACAAATGCCTCTGCTACTTTTATAGAGTTGATGAACCGAGTGTTCAGGCCTTATTTGGACTCGTTCGTTATTGTTTTCATTGATGACATATTGATATACTCTCGCAGCCGAGAGGAGCATGAGCAGCACCTTAGAGTCGTCCTCCAGACTCTGAGGGATAGTCAGTTGTATGCCAAATTTTCTAAGTGTGAGTTCTGGTTGAGTTCGGTGGCATTTCTGGGCCATATTGTGTCGGCAGAGGGTATTCAGGTGGATCCCAAGAAGATTTCGGCAGTCAGAGATTGGCCTAGGCCCAATTCAGCTACAGAGATTCGGAGTTTCTTGGGCTTAGCAGGTTATTATTGCCGATTTGTGAAGGGCTTTTCATCTATCGCAGCCCCGATGACCAGGTTGACCCAGAAGTGTGCCTAGTTCAGGTGGTCGGATGAGTGTGAGGCGAGCTTTCAGAAGCTCAAGACGGCCTTGACCACGACACAAGTGTTAGTTTTGCCCACAGGTTCAGGACCGTATACCGTGTATTGTGATGCGTCACAGGTTGGGCTTGGTGCAGTGTTGATGCAGGATGGCAAAGTTATAGCCTATGCTTCTCGTTAGTTGAAGATTCATGAGAAGAACTATCCAGTTCATGATCTGTAGCTTGCAGCTATTGTTCATGCATTGAAGATTTGGAGGCATTACTTGTATGGTGTGCCTTGTGAGGTGTTTACGGATCATAAGAGTTTACAGTATTTATTCAGGCAGAAGGAGTTGAACATGAGGCAGAGAAGGTGGTTAGAGTTACTGAATGATTATGATATTACCATTCTTTATCATCCGGGGAAGGCTAATGTAGTGGCCGATGCTTTGAGCCGGAAGTCAGTCAGTATGGGCAGTCTAGCTTATTTATCATTCGGGGAGTGACCTCTTGTGTTGGATGTTCAGGCTTTAGCTAACCGCTTTGTGAGGTTGGAGGTTTCTGAGACTGGCAATGCGTTGTCCCATACTGTGGCCCGTTCTTCATTGTATGACCGTATTCGGGCCAGGCAGTATGATGATCGTCATTTATGTGTTCTTAGAGATACAGTCCGGCACAGAGGTGCCAAGCATGTTACGGTTGATGATGAGGGAGTTCTGCGGATGCAGGCCGTATTTGTGTACCAGATGTTGAGGGTATTCGTGAGTTGATACTATAGGAGGCCCATAGTTTCGGGTATTCCATTCATCTGGGCGCCGTAAAGATGTACCAGAACTTGCGGCAGCATTATTGGTGGTGGGGGATGAAGAAGGATATTGTAGCTTATGTAGCTCGGTGCTTGAACTGTCAGCAGGTTAAGTACGAGCACNGTTGGACTCCCACGGACTCAGAGGATGTTTGATGCGGTTTGGGTTGTGGTGGATAGGCTGACCAAGTCAGCGCACTTCATTCCGGTATCAGTTTCATATTTAGCGGAGAAGTTGGCAAAGATATATATGAGAGAGATTGTTCAGATGCATGGTGTTCCCTTATCCATTATATAAGACAGGGGTACTCAGTTTACCTCTCATTTATGGAGAGTATTTCAGTGAGAGTTGGGTACACAGATTGATTTGAGCACAACATTCCATCCTCAGACGGACGGTCAGTCCGAGCGGACTATTCAGATTTTGGAGGATATGTTGCGGGCTTGTGTTATTGACTTTGGTGGTTCATGGGATTAGTTCTTGCCTTTAGCTGAGTTTGCCTACAACAACAGCTATCAGTCGAGCATTCAGATGGCTCCGCATGAGGTGTTGTATGGTAGACGGTGTCGGTCTCCAGTTGGATGGTTTGAGGCAGGAGAGGCTAGATTGTTGGGTTCTGAGTTAGTCCAGGATGCCTTGGACAAGGTGAAGATTATTCAGGATAGACTTCGTACAACTCAGTCCAGGCAGAAGAGTTATGCAGATTGCAGAGTTTGAGATTTGGCATTCATGATAGGAGACCAGGTATTTCATTGAGTCTCGCCTATGAAAGGCGTGATGAGGTTCTGGAAGAAGGGAAAGTTGAGCCCTAGGTACATTGGTCCATTTGAGATATTCGATAAGGTAGGAGAGGTGGCCAACCGACTTGCCTTGCCGCCGAGCTTATCAGCCTTGCACCCGATGTTTCATGTGTCTATGCTCCGAAGGTATATTGCAGATCCATCTCATGTACTTGATTTCAGTGTTGTCCAGTTGGACAAGGATTTGTCTTATGAGGAGGAGTCGGTAGCCATTTTGGCTCGACAGGTTCGTCAGTTAAGATCGAAGAGTTATCCTTCGGTTCATGTTAAGTGGAGGGTTCATCCTGTTGAGGCAGTGACCTGGGAGTCCGAGTCTGATATGCAGAGCCGATATCCCTATCTTTTCCCCGATTCAGGTACCTTTCTATGTCCGTTCGAGGACGAACGTTTGTTTTAGAGGTGGAGATTGTGATGACCCAAAAGGTCATCCTATGTAAATTTGATTATGACTGTGTTCCGAGGCCCCGAAAGCCTCCGTTAATCTCACCTCGATGTGGGTGCGCAGCCCAGGCGCGTAGCCGGGAAGTCTTTATGTGAAAACTTAATAAAGAGTTAAATTTATGATAATTAATTGAATAAAGTTGACTTTGGTCAACATTTTTGGTAAATGGACCCGGACCCGTGATTTGACGGTCCTGGAGGGTCCGTAGGAATTATGGGACTTGGGCGTATGCCCGGAATCGAATTCCGAGGCCCCAAGTCCGCGAAATGAATTTTTAAAGAAAATTGTTTTTTGGAAATAATAAAGGCTTATGAAAATGAACCTCGATGTGAAACCTGTGTTGTCGGGCCCGTATTATGGTACCGGATCCCAAAACTGGTTCAATATGTATTATTTGAGTTATCTGTGAAATTTGGTAAGGTACGGACTTGATTTGACGTGTTTCGGATCAAAAATGGGAAATTGAGAGTTAATGAAGTTACAAGGATTTCCTTAAATTTGAGATTTTGTTTGGAACGTGGTTTTATGTTATCAAGGTCCGAATGTGATTCCGAGACCTCGAATAGTCCCGTTATATCATTTGTGATTTGTCAGCAAAATTTGATGTCATTCTGAGTTCTATAGGTCGGTCTGGATCATTGTTATAGAATCAAGAACTTAAAGTTTCTTAAGTTTGGATTTTAGGGGTTTGGGATGTGATTTTGAGATTTAGCGTTGTTTTGGGTGTTCCGAAGGCTCGAGCGAGTCCGTATTCTGATTTAGGACTTGTTAGTATATTTGGACGGGGGCTCGGGTGGGCCCAGGTGCCTTCCGGACTCCCAACAGGGCTAAAAGCCAGCTAGAACAACTACTGGTGCAGCTGTTGGTGGTGTGACCGCAGGTGCGGTTGCCCAGCTGCAGGTGCAGGACCGCTCATGCGGTCCCAGCCTCGCAGGTGCGGAGGTGCCGCAGGTGCTGTCTCCAGCTCCGCAGGTGCGACCCCTGCCTGCCTTGCCATTTTCCGCAGGTGCGATCTTTTCTCGTCGGTGCGAGACCGCAGGTGCGGTCCCAAGGCCGCAGGTGCACAACCCCTGTAGGCCATACTGTTTTAAATGCCAAAAACACGAGATCCCCTCATTCCCTTCATACCAAAAACCCCATTAAAAACTTGTGAGTTTGGTAAGGACACACCACGACCTAGCTACTGTTATGGTAAGTTATTCCTTCCTAATACTAGTTTCATGCATGAATAGTTAATGGGATTACCTACTAAATTAATGGAAAACAAGAACTGGGTAGTAAATTTAGGGTTCTTGTGAAATAGGCGTATTGTCCGTTTAATACTATGAATTCAAGTAGAAACTTCATATTTATGATCCTTAGGCTATGGGTGAGTGATTCCCTCGAGAATTTTCGGAATTCGAGTGTGTGGGCCTGGGGTCGAATTTTGGTATTTTTGAAAGAACGATAGGATATGTATAACTAGGCTTTGGAATTGGTTTATTGAGTAATTATTGATGTTGATAACTCAATTATGTCTAGATATTATCGATTCGGAGTTGGATTCGAGAGGAAAGGCTGTGATTGAGGCTTGACTTGCATTTTGGAGTCGAGGTAAGTGTTTGGCCTAACCTTAGATATAGGGATTAGGTATAGAGTCTTATTTGTTATGTGTAATTCAAGTCCAACGTATAGGTGAGGTGACGAGTACCTATATGTTGCGGTCAAGCATGCCCGTGAGTCAATTGTGATTAATTGTACTGTGTTCTTGATATTCTCTGTACTATGAATAATTGGTGATTAGAAGTGATACATTGATGTTGTTTCATGACGTGGGAAATTATTGATTAATTATTCGGTTGAGGCTCTTACTGTTGAAATTACACTTCTGAGCAAGTTTGGTTATAGCTGAGTCCCTTGCCGGGACGATAGAATTTTATTGAGTATTCCTGTACACATGAGATTTCTTATTATTAGTTTCACATTATATCATTTTTTTTATATTATTTATCGCACGAGGGGACATGTCGTGCTGATTGTTTAATATTATATCGCACGAGGGGACTTGTCGTGCTGATTGTTTATTATTTATCGCACGAGGGGACATGTCGTTCTAATTTTTTATTGATTATCACACGAGGGGACATGTCGTGCTGATTGTTTAATATTTATCGCACGAGGGGACATGTCGTGCTGATTGTTTATTATTTATCGCACGAGGGGATATGCTGTGCTGATTGCTTATTATTTATCGCACGAGGGGACATGTCGTGCTGATTGTTTATTATTTATC